>PVJD01017146.1:5968-18572 GCA_004026545.1 Mormoops blainvillei
ATATATATATATATATATATATATATATATATATATATATATATATATATATATATTTGGTCTCTCTGGAAAAAGTCCAGCCACTGTTAATATAATGAGAACAGTTTATGTGACATCAGTGTAACTTGGCAGCCAAGGAGAGTGAACTGGAATGTGCTTGGGTGAACAATGACGACTTTATTGTTCTAGTCAGTGGAGGTGGTGGGTGGTGTTGCGTAAGCATGTGTACTGTGTGGCCATCACACTCAAAATGACTGAGCGAGTAAAGAAATTAATCTGCATGAAATTTTGCAATAAGCTTGAACATTCCTCCACGGAAACTATTTGGATGATTCAGAATGATGCAGCTATGGGCAACTGATGATTGGCGGCTTCATCACAAGAACACATCCATTCATACATCATGTCTTGTACAGAGTTTTTTTTGGTGAAACATCAAATCACCCAGGTGATTGAGCCCCCATACAACACAGATTTGGCACCCTGAAACATTTAGATTCTCTCAAAACTAAGTCACCTTTGAAAGGGAAGAGATTTCAGATGTCAGTGAGATTCAGGAAAATATGACAGGCTGGCTGATGGCAATTTGGAGAAGTGTGTGAGGTTTCAAAGTGCCTACTTTGAAGGGGAGAGGGACATCATTGTCCTATGCACAATGTTTGTTAAATCTTGGATCTTCTTCAATAAATGTCTCTACTTTTCATGTTACATGGCTGGATACCTTCTAGAAAGACTATATATGTCATTTGTAAACTTTATAAAGCCAATACATTTTTATAAGTTTTACTTCAAATAGTCATATGGCTTTAAAACTCTTTAAAAGGAGGAAAATCATTGTATATTTTTGGATTTCTTTTCAAGCCTGTACTTTGGAACTGTCCTCTGTTGCCATTCCCTTTCAACCTAAAGAATTTTTGTTAGTATTTCTTATACTGTAGGTCTGCTGGCAAAAATTCAGTCACTTTTTGTTTACCTGCAAATGTATTTATTTTACCTTAATTTTTAAAGTTATTTTTTCCGAATATAGAATTATTGGCCAATAGTTTTTTGTTCCTGTTATTTTCATTGTATTTGTTTTTGTATGTCTAGGACTTTTAAATGTTGTTCCAATGTCTCTGATCTCCTTGGTGTCTGTGAAGAAATCACAATCATGTTTGTGTTCACCTATATCTAATGTATCAGTTTTCTCTAATACCACGATTGTTTTGACTTTAAGCAATCTGAGTATTAAAGGTGCTTAAATGTAGTTTCTTTGTGTTTTCCTTACAGACTTTCATTGAATTTCTTGGAAGTAAAAGTTATTTTTTTAACCACATTGTAAAGGTTTGGACAATCATTTCCTATATTTTTCCCCTTTCTCTTTCTCCTCTTCTTTAAGATTCTGCCCCACAAGTCTGTTAATTTTTCTTTAATTTATCTGATCTGTCTTCAAGTTCACTATTTTTGTTTTTTTCTATCCCTTACTTGTTACTGAACCTATTAGTGACTTTTTATTTCCATTACTGTATTTTGTGGATTCTTTAGCATTTTTAATTGCAAAATTGTGTGCTCTTAATTCAAATTCCATTTCTGAATTTCCATTTTTCAAATAGATTTTATTTCTCTTTTTGGGATTCTTACTCTGCTCACTCATCAATTCTATTTCTTTTAATTCTTTGAATACATTTATAACAGTACCTTGGAAGGCTTGTTAGTTATATTCAACATTCTGAAGCATTTTCTATTGACTGCATTGTTTCTGAATATGGGTTACACTCTCCTATTTCTTTGTATATCTATAAATTTAATTAGACATTACAGATAATATATATTATGACAATTCAAGATTGCGTTGTAATCTGAAGGTTTTACACTGCTTTAATAAGAAGTTAATTTGAAAGGGTTCAAAATGTAAACTCTGTCTCCTCTTAGGTATATAGTCCTGATATATTTGCCCAGTTCCCACAGCTTCTTGCTGCTATTGCTTTCACCCTGGCTTCCTGGGAGTTTCACCTGCACCTGCTTATTTTGGGGCTCAGCCAAGGATTTGGGAGCAGATTATATTCAGATATTGGAACTCACCTTCTCTGTGGGTCTTTTTCTTAAGATATTTTGCCCTAAATTAATCTACCAGCATCAGGGTTTGCCCTCTGATACCTCAAACTAGTAAAATTTCAGTTTTCTACCCACTTAAGCAAGTTAAGGAACACTCAATTTTTTTTTAAACAGCAACAAATTCATAAACCTCCTAATGCACCCAAGGATAGATTCCTCTCTGTACCCTCACTGTGTTCTCAGCAGGTGTTCTGATGTGTCACACACACACACACACACACACACACACACACACACACACACACAGAATTCAGCAATCAAGCAGCATTAGGGAAGAGTTTGTGTTGAGATATTCCATCTCATTCACTGTGCAATTCTATTGCTTCCTAAATTTTACACCTTATTTACAGCTGCTTTTCCAGTGTTGAACTCTGCTATCATAGTTCTGTGAATTTTTGCTGCGATAACCATAGTGTTAGGGAGAATTTTTAGGAAATAAAACCAAAAAACCTTTCATTCTTCCTCTTCTGATTGCAATTTTGCAAGAATAAACTTTCTTACATCTGTCTTCTCTTGGAAAACTTCCATCCAGTACTTTAGAATGCTGGGAATATATTTATTCTAGGTTTCACAATTATTAATGGCACAAGGTTTCACATAACCACTTCACTTTGCTGTCATTAACGGAAGTATTTCAATAAAACAATATTTTGAAAAGAATTTAAAAACAATCTGTGGGCTTAAAGTAGCATTAGGAATTTTGATAGCAAAATTGAAAATTGAACTTTTTTTCCCCATTTTCACTTATTGGCATCACATGGACAGAATATCAAGTCTGTGTTTGATTTTTTTCCCCGCACAGTCAAAGAAATAACCAATTGCTAAATCATTTATTAGATCATCCCAAAGACAATCTCATGGATATTAAGAATGTAAAGATCCCCTATCTTATGGTAAAATCAATTAAAATATGATTTGATAAACACACTGTGTATACCAAGAAGCAATTATATGATTCATCAGCTTATTAGCTTATTTGAAATATATTAACTTGACTGAATTCTACTAATTTTTGCTCTATTCATAGGGAAGATTTCATATCAATGTAATATTGCACTTAAAAATAGGTTAAAAAGATTATTTTCTTAGTTAAGATTGATATTTTATATTTTTCTTTCTTATAAAAATGTGGAATAATTTACAAAGCTAATTGAGAAAATAATTTAATAGCTCCAGATGTATATATGATAGTAAGGTACTCTTAGAGCAGGCATTAATTTTAATGTGTGTATTTTTCAAAACGCACATGTACATGTACACACACATGTAAACACACACATACCATCTCTTCATGTTCAAAAACTGCTTTTCAAAGTCATTGATTCCACTTGTGTCTAAGAGTACTGTGAAATAAATAAGCAAGTGTCACCACTCCAGGCAGGTATCAGTTCAAAACATCATTCTTTTACATTTCAGATACGTAATGCTTAGTACCTCTTTACAAAAAATGTCTCTGCATTATTGAAATTTAAGTGCAGGTTACAAATAGGCCAACAGTGAAGAAGCACCTAGTTGAATGCTTTGACTACTAATAAAAAAGACAACTGGTATGACAAATTCAACTTTATGTAAGGACCAGAATTGCCATTTATAACCATACTATGGGCAGTCAAAGTATAAGACCATATAAACTTTCCCTGATTCTACTGTTTCCTTAACACTTCTGCAAGAAAGAACTTTCCCTGTTGTGTTGTTTCTTTCTCAGGCTTTTCCTCCACAAAGCTAAAGAATTTTGATAATGAAGTCATGCAAACAAAAGTTAGAAGGGGAAAAGAAAGAGCTAATATTTTAAACTAGAAAAATAATATATATTTTATTTTGCTGTATTTTTCAATAAAGCTCAGTAAAGTACATGCCTAAGATTTCATGCAGTATATGTAGAAATAACAAGACTGTGTCCACATGGAGTAAATTTTTTAAGTAAGCACAAATTATAAGTCATGATATTTTATGAAGTGAACCTACCTGTGTGCCCACCACCCACACAAATAAGTAGAACATTAGTAACTTCACAGAGGCCCCCTCATATCTCTTCCTAATTCCCTCTTCCTTAAAGGTAACTACTGTCAAGAGTTCAATCACCAAGGTAAGTTTTGCCTGTTTTGACATTTATATAAGTAAAGTATCAAATAAATAAAGTAATAATAAAGTTTATATAAATAAAGTAATAAAATTTATTTTTGTCCAATATCTCTTGTTCAATATTTTTGTGACATATTCATGTAGTTACATTTATAAGTAATATTTTCATTGTCATTGTTATATAATATTCCCTTGTTTCAATATGTCAGAATATATTAATTTTACTGTTGATGGACATTTTAGATGAATCCCATTTTCTCTTTTATGAATGCTATGTTACTATGAACATTTTTATATGTGTCATTTGGTGAACATATGCTGAGTCATAGAATATTCTCATTTTTGTCTTTAGTAGGTATTATTATCTGGGCAATTTCAAATGATTATTAGTAAGTTTTTAGGGAGTGATTTGGATCTGACAAATACCTTGCTAATCCTTCAGCAAGGCAGCTACAATTATTCTGAGATTCAAGGAGCATAAGTAGAATAATGAATGTGATTCACATTCATTCAACAAGTTTGGTAAGTAATTTAAGATGTCAAAACATTGACAGTACAGCATTGAACAAATTAGTCCCTGTTCTCATCAAATAACTTTGCAATTTTCTCTATTTAAATCATTTACATTTAGCAGAAATCATAGCAGAAAATATTTGCGACCTTGTACTGTGAGATAAATTATCCATCCCCACCTCCCCAAAACATATGTTGAAGTCCTAATCCTCAGCACTTCAAAATGTGACTGTATTTGGAGATAAGATCTCTAAAAAAGAAATTAAGATAAAATGAGGTCATATAGGTGTGCCCTAATCAAATATGACTGGAGTCCTTACAAGAGAAAGTACATACAAGGGCACAGTTAGGCAACACCATCTGCAAGCCAAGGAGAGAGGCCACAGAAAAGACCAAATTTTCATGTTGGACTTCTAGCCTACAGAGCTGTGAGAAAAATCAATTTGTGTTATTTAAGCCACTTTGTATATAATATTTTATCATGGCAGCCCTAGCAAATGACTACAACTTGGGTTAGGCAAAAAAAAAACAAAAAAACTTTTAGATATGAGAGCAAAAGCATCATTCATAAAAGAAAAAATATAAATTGAACTTACTCAAAATTTAAAATGTTTGCTCTTCAAAAGGCACTATTAATAGAATGAAAAGGAAACCACAAAATGGAAGAGCATATTTGAAAATTGTATTTCTGATAAAGGGACTTTAATAAAAATATTTATAAAGAATTCTCAAAACTTAACAATAATGAAACTAAAAACCCAACAAAGAAATGAGCAAAAGATTTGAAGAGACACTTTACCAAAGATAGACATAAAAGCATATGAAAAGATGCTAGACATAATTAGTAATTATGAAAATTCAAGTTACAACCACAATGAGCTACCTCTACAAACTGATTAGCTAATGTTCAAAGACTGATCATACCAAGTGTTGGTGAAGATGTGAAGGAACTGAAACCCTCATGCATTGTTAATGGGAATGTAAAACAGTGCAGCCATGTTAGAACAGTTTGGCAGTTTCCTTATAAACATATGCTTATTATACATCACAGCTACCCCACTCCTGACCTTATGTCCAAGTGACATAAGATCCTATGAGAAGCCAAAATATGTTCACAATAAAACCTATAAGAGGATGTTCAAAGTAGCTTTATTCACAATTACCTACAACTGAAAATAACCCAAAGTCCCTTACCAGTGGAATGGCAAAACACACTGTGGTACATCATACAATGGAACACTAATCCACATTAAAAGGGAAGGAACTCCTGAAATCTGCCACAAATTAGATGAGTCTTAAATTCATTGTCCTGAGTGATACACATGTAATGTGTGATTCCACTTACATGTTATTCTAGAAAAGGCAGAACTATAAGAATATATAGAACAGATCAGTGGTTGCCAAGGGATAGGGTCTGACTACAAAGGTGACAAGCAATAGATTTAGGGGGAGAGAAAGGCAATGACAAAACTGTTATATATTTTGAATATAGTGGTAGTGGTTACCTAAGGCTGTATATTTATCAAAACTCATGGAACAGTCACAAAAAAAGTAAATTTTTCTGTAAATAAAAAATGATAAAAAATTGGTGGATTCAGATATCCACACACCATCCTTCCTTCTAAAAATCATTGCCTAGTTTTCTAAAAGAAGATATAGGTTCAAGGATGAATAAAAGCAAAGCAAAAGATGCCATGTTGTGTTTGGAGAAATAGAAACAATGTATTATTGCTAGAGTGATGCTGAAGAACTAGACAGGAATGAATTTATAAAAGGCCTTGTATGTGGTACTGTAGGGAATGGGAACCACTAAATAATTTTGAGAAAGAGAATGATATGGTCATCTTTACATTTTAGATAAACCTGTTTGTCTGATACAGACAAAGAATTTGACATTTACAAAGATTCAGAGCAGGAAGATCAGTTAGAACGTGTTTGCTGTAGTCTCAGAGAGATAGGAAAAAACCCTGAGCTTAGTCAGTTGTAGTGGGGATATAAAGTAGGGAAAGTTTTCTGAGCCCTGTGGAAAATAGATACATAAGCTCAAGAGAGCTGGAAGGGAAGTAGTGACCTCAGAAGAAGATCTTTTAATTTTAGTAGGCTTCTGAATACCCTCTTACTATCTTATTTCAGTCATAAGGGACAGAATCACTGATTCGGGACCCTATTCTAATTTCCATGGTAGGAACATATATAAATTCTAGGTAATTTTTTTTTAAGTACATGGCCTCACATGTTTTACAGCTGTTTCCATGAAACCCAGATGGCAACCAAGTAACAGTGAATAAATGACCTATAGTTCGGATGACCATATATCCCATTTTGCAAAGACATAGACCCTGTTTACTGCTGATTGCCAAGAATAATTATTTTATTATATTAATAATAGTACCCCCTTTCATTCTCAGAAGTTCCTTGGTTTGGATGGTAAATTTCATGCTTACTCTAACTTATAATAGCTTCCCCATTTGACTATTCTTCGGGCAGGAGAAAAACAAACATAAAAATGTTGAAAAAATCTATATTTTGAATACAAACCAAGTGAGATTGTTAACCTACAAAGGCCTATAGAAAAGTAAAACAAAATGGAAATCTAGATAAAATGAACATAAAGATAATCAGTTAATGGCATATAAATAGACCCAATTAATGGACTTATTTCTCAAGTAATTCTTCTCATGTACACTTTTTATCCTTTGTATACTAAATTTTGTGTAAAATTGAAAGCCTTATTATCCCTTGTTATTTAAAAATTTCAACAGCTTGCCCCAAGACTTTGAAGGGAATTAGGAGGTTGTGATTGGTTTCTACATCCCTGGCTGTTCTCCTTTCAAAGAGTCATCTTTCACCCTGCTTTCTACAATCCTATGAGAAACCAAAGCAAGCTTGCTCAGTAGGGCTTCCTGTGGAATATCAAGAATTCTGCACTAAATCTTCACCTCACTTGTGCTAGGTCCACATAGAGCAGACAGAAGAGAAAGAAACATAACAAGTTTGTTTAGTGGTACACTGTTCTGTCACATCAAAATTGGTTTTTGATACACCTCAAACCCTGTTTTCACACTCTGACCATAAAGCTAAAATATAATTTTGGCTGGTGTAAGCCAATATAAAAGTGATAGACAAATAGAATACTGAGGCAAAGAGGATCAGAAGAAAAATAAAATTGTATTTTATTATTTCTACCAATCCTACTTCCATAAAGTACTTAAAGCAATAAAATAAATAAGCAGTTGTTGTAATGAATTACAATCATTTTTAGCAATAATCAGAAGAGAAACTGCCACTATGTTGCCTTTAAAAAAATTTTTTTTGCTTGATCTTTAATTTTAAAATAAGAGTCTTGCAAAGTCTTCACAGGTTCAACACCTTGAACAAGATATTAACTATAAAGATTAATACTTGGCTCTTTTATTTCTGTACCAGTCTGATGCCTTCAAGCTTTCTAAAATGAAATTGAATTTGAATAAGGATAGAACTCCTGAGGTCTGTAAATTGTCGGTTCTCAAAAGGTTCCTCTGTATTCCGTATTCTCATTTTGAAGCCTATATGACAAATAATTTACATCCAGTTCTAAGTATACAATGTTACATGCATGTCAAAAATTTTCTTTTTAAAGGAACTGATGTGCTCTTCAATTCCATTAAATCTAAAAGATAGCTACATAAACTTTATCCACAGAGGATATTTTGACATGGTCAGCATGGACTTTTACAAAGAGATAAAGAAAAGGCTTTCTTCAGCCTTCTGTACCTCAAGCCAGTCCCAGAAGAGGAACTAAATCAGTTACCATCACCATCTGTTCTATTATTTATTATGGTATACTGTAATTTATCTATTTCTCTATCTATCTCCCCCACTAGACTCCATAAAATGCTTGAGGGTAGGGGTTGTTTCCCATACATCTTTATTTCTCTGGCGCCTAGCATGAAAGGAATTCAGTAAATTGTTGTTGAATAAATGAATAGGGTTTTATTTTAATTTTGTTAGAGGCCATACATATATAAAATGCTTAACACTGTACCTCTCACCTAGTAAGTATTTGGTAAATGTTAACTGTATTTGCTATAATGCTGTCAGATGAAGTTGTACTGGAGCAGATATCTACTGGTTAAATTTTCAGGAATTTTGCAAGCTGGTTGTTAAATTATGGGTAGTTCAGAATAGCCTGTGGTGGGACTATTTACACCATGGAAATTGGAAAATGTGAAAATTCTGCACACAGAACCACCTCCTCTCACCACCATCATCAAAACCAGTTGTTTAATGTTTGCCAGCTCATCAACTGAGGTCAGATAACATATTATCCTGGACCTTGAATCACTCTAAATGTTTTAATGTACACATATGATAAAATGTACATATGATGTGTGTTGAATTTAGGAGAGGGAAAAAAAGGAAAAGGAAGAAAGTGCGGATAGAGAGGTAACCTGCCAGCAATTGAGTGAAGCTCCAAACCCAACCTCCCATTACAGCTCACCTTCCTCAGACAATAGTCTGTGCAACCATTTATGATAATCTCCTAGTGGGTTTAATTTGGGCCCACAAAAAAGGATTGGCTGATGGCTCTGGGTGGCATGACTCAGTTGGTTGGATCATTGTCCCTTAATGGAAAGATTGTGGGTCTGAGTCCCAGGAGGGCACATACCTAGGTTGCAGGTTCAATCCCTGGGTCACGGTGCATACAAGAGGTAACCGATTGATATCTCTCTCCCCCGTCATCCTTTCCAAGAAAGAAAGAGAGAGAGAGAGAGAGAGAGAGAGAGAGAGAGAGAGAGAAAGAAGAGAAGAAAAGAAAGGGGAGGGGAGGGAAGAGGAGGGGAGGGGAGGGGAGGGGAGGGAAGGGAAAAACCCTAGCTGGTGTGGCTCAGTGGATTAGGCATCATTTGGCAAACCAAAAGGTTGCTGGTTCCATTCCCATTCAGGGCTCATTGCCTGGGTTGTGGACCAGGACCTCAGATGAAGGAATTGGGGAGGAAACTGATTAATGTTTCCCTCCCTCTCTTTCTCCCTCCCTTCGCCTCTCTCTAAAAATAAATGAATAAAATCTTTAAAAAAATAATTGGCTTATGATCTAAAAAGTAGCAATTCAATTCTCTCAGGGAGAAAAAAACTTTATGAGTTATATTGACACTATAAATGTTTTCTAACTGTTTAAGTTTTCCACAGTGAAATAGGTTGCATTGAAAATTGGTGAGTTCTTTGTACAAATTAGGAGTATTTTCATGGAAGCTAGATGCAAATCTGCAGAGATATTGCAGGGTGAATTCTCCCTAGCTGCCCTTGAGCACCCTGATTCTCCGAGTCTGATTTGCAGACTCCTCCAGACCCAGCCCAAACCTACTGAATCAGGATCTGCATTTTAATAAGAGCCTCAGGTTATTCATGCAGAAATTAAAGTTTGAGAAGGCTTTGCTCTAGATCACATCTAAGGCCACAGTTAACTGTAGGATTCAAGGTCTCTATTGTAACTTGATGAAGATATACAAACCATATTTATAATATTTTTCATGAAATAAAATGTCAGTATAAAACATCTCTACTATAAACTCTAGGTACAAGAACCAAAATAATCTTAACACAATGATAGGCAAAAATCAGTAAGGTTAAATTCAAAAGCAAAGTATGAAATCTATGTTTAGACAAATTCTAAAACAAAGGAATTAAGCTTACAAAAGCATTAGGTGACTGACATACAAGCAATTAATCTCATATCCTCCTGTCCTAAATTATGAGCTCTTTTTATTTGTTCTCATGGGTTCATATTATTTTGCGAGTTTTCCAAAATCACTGCAGGAATAGACAACTTCTTAAACTAGACCATTTAGTAAGACCCTTAGTTATAACAATACCTACTTCTTTTGGGATCCCCCCTCCTCCCACTGAGCCTGGAACATAGCTGTCTACTAACTGGGTGACCAATCACTGCTGTTGGCTGACACTAATTATTAATAACATTTTAGATAGTACCGTTGTTTCTATACATTTTCAGTTACTACAAAATTTGTGTAACAACAACAAAACAAATCCATGATATAAATTATTTATATTGATACATAGTGTATATGACTTGAATTTTAACAAATCAATTCATAACTGATATGCTGTTACAATTTCTAAATAATATCCTGCAACTATTATTTTCAGTTTAAAATTTATGCTATAAACTATCAATGTTTCCCCAAAGTGATCTAATCTATTGACCTCTTCTTAGAACCCTTGCCTCTCTTCCTGATTTCTGTTGGGTGTAAGAGAATTGGAAAACTTTCTCCAAAGGCCCAGACAGTAAACATTAGGCTTTGTATATCACACAGTCTTTGT
The DNA here is from genome assembly GCA_004026545.1 of Mormoops blainvillei. Lineage (NCBI taxonomy): Eukaryota > Metazoa > Chordata > Mammalia > Chiroptera > Mormoopidae > Mormoops > Mormoops blainvillei. Next base: position 16,979 of record PVJD01017146.1, read on the forward strand.
TGCAACTACTTTAAAAAAGCCATAAAATAAGCAAACCAGTTGTTACCGGGAAGACCCAAGTCAGGGTCCTCCCTCTCCTTGGTGCTTGCCTTGCTTGCAAGAGAAGAATTCAGTCAAGAGACATGTATAGTGGAAATGAGATGATAAGTTTATTTATGAAACACATACAAGCACTTAACTGTAAGCAGGTGCCTGACTAGTCTGAATGCCCCATGTATAGAGAAAATAAAGTTAGTAATTTTGTTAGTTTGTTCTATACATGTGAGCACTTGGCTACAAGTGGATGCTCAGCTAATCTGAGTGCCCTGACTGTTGGGATTCAGGGGTTATATAATTTAATCATCTTCTAGGTTCCCCCTCCTCCTCCTCTTCCAGACCTTGAAATCAATACACAGTTTTAAAGGTTCTGTTTCTCAGCTAGTGGAAACAATACATACAGAATTTCAAGGGCTCCCCTCCTCCTGCGTTATTATAGTTTTGGCTTTCATAGTTTTTTTCTGTGATGTTTGGAATGTCTGGCACTCATCAGACTGGGCTCAAGACTGCTGAATCAACAGATGAGACGTCTCTCTTTTTTTTTCTAACCCCCTGGCTTAAGTTCTCTGTTAGATTATAATAGTGGGGTCTGGCCACTCATTTCTAGCTGCTACCTAACATTCCCCCCTCAAGCAATAGGAGCCCAGATCTTTTAGTCATTGACCACTCTAACTGCTTCCTGCTGGAAGGTGTCTGTAAGTGATGTCCTTTTAGGGGCATGTGATAAGGGGTCAAAAGTTTTTGGCTGGTTCTTTCAAAGTGAGGATGGGCTGGAATTCCTGAAGAGTCATCATCTTGACCTGGAATGGCTACATCCTAGAGGTAACAAATTTGACAAGATTAGTGGAATGGAGGATTTGGGACTTTATTTGATAAGGGTTAAATTTAACAGGAATGGAAATAATCCTTTTCTGGGGGAGGAGGCTGAGCATATTGAGAAGCTGGTAGAAAGAGTGTCAGAAATATGAAAAAGATGATTTCATTAAGGTTTAGTTGTTGTGTTGCTTTTCTGTAACAGGTTTTTGTTTTTTGAAGAAGAGTTTGAGGTCCTGTGCCTGCTCATAGGAGTAGGTAGTATTATCCTGCTATTTTGAAAGTCCTGAAGGAGTTGGCTCCTTCCATGGTTTGACTTGAGAATGATGTATCCAGTGGGAGATGCCAGGGACCTTGATGGCTGTCAGGGAAAACATAGGAAGAGACAGGGGTCCTTTCCATGAGGGTCACTGTTGGAAACTATAGGAACTGTTTTTCCAAAATTTTAAATAGACTATGTCCCCTGGTTTAATTTGTTTGTGTTAGTAGCCTTAAGTTTGTTTCCATACTCCTGTAATGATTTTTATCTGCCCTAGATTAATGTATAAGACAATTTAGGGTTTGTAGTATATGTTTATGGCCCAGTTTCCTCATGGTGGAACAGATAAGTAGGTCACTTACATATAGGATCACTAGACCACCCTCCTCAAGTGATAGGTCCCCCAAGTCCTCTGCTGATGCATGTCTAAATAAATGAGAGAACTACCCAAGTTAGTTGTTGCTTATGTTCATGTGAATCTGTCTA
>PVJD01017147.1:0-18196 GCA_004026545.1 Mormoops blainvillei
AAAAAAAAAAGCAAACTAAGTGTAAAAAAGCAGAAGAAGGAATAGTGGAGACAAATGAAATGGAGAATAGCAATATATTAAAGAAAATCCATAGAACCAGAAGGTGCTTCTTTGAAAATATTAACAAAATTGACAGAACTTTATCTTAACTGACCATGGGGTTAGGGGGTAAGACAATACTTAAAGTACTAAATGAAAGAGGGATATTGCTAACTACCTTACAGAAAGGCTTACAAGGGAATACCGTAAACAATATTATGGCAATTGATTAGATAAATTAGGTGAAATGGACAAATTCCTAGAAAGCAACAAACTATCAAAATTGACTCAAGGAAAAGAATAGAAAATCTGAATAGAATTATAACAAGAAATTAAATTCATAATTAAAAATCCTCCCACAAAGAAAAGTCCCCGACTGAACAGCTTCATCAGTAAATATTACCAAACATTTAAAGAATTAACACTGATGCTTCCTAACTTTTACCAAAAAACAGAAGAGAAGGGAACACTTGCCAGCTCATTCTATGAGCCCCACATCACCCTGACACCAAAACCAAAGACATCACAAGAAAATAAAATTATACACAAAAAATTCCTTATGAACACAGATACAAAAATCCTCATAAAAATACTAGAAAACCAAATCAGTATTAGATAAAAAGGATTATACACCATGCCCAAGTGATATTTATCCCAGAATTGTTCAATGTATAAAAATCCATCAGTGTCATACACTATATTAAGAAAAGGGAAAAAAACACACAATCATTTCAATACATGCAAAAAAATGTATTTCACAAAATTCAATACCATTCATGTAAAAACACACAACAAAATAGGAACAGAAAGAAACTTCTTCAACATAGTAAAGGACCTTTGTGGAAATCCACAACTAACATTTTATGGTAAAGAGTAAAAGCTTTCCCTTAAGATCAGGAAAAAAGACTAGTTTATCTACACCTTACCAAGTCTATTCAAGATTGTTGTGGAGAATCAAGCTGCAGTAATTAGACAAGAAAATACAATAAAAAACAACCAAATATAAAATTAAATAAAAGGCATCAAAAATAAAACACTTAGGGCTAAATTTAATAAAAGAAGTACAAGATTTGTTCACTGAAATCTATAAAACATTGTTGAAAAAAATTAAAGACCCAAATAAATAGATATATGGTGTTACTGGATGGAAAGTAACCATCTTAAAATTTCAAAACTCTTCAAATTGATCTACAGATCAATGCAAGTCCTATCATTTTCCAATAGCCTTTTTTTTTTCTTTTGCAGACATTGTCAAACTGATCCTAAATTCACATGGAAATGCAAGGGGCTCAGATTAGCCAAAATAAACTTGAAAAAGAACAAAATTGGAGTAATCACACTTCCTGATGTCAAAAATTACTGCAAATCTATAATAATCAACACAGTGTAGTTCTAGCATAAAGACAAATATATAAATCAATGAAATAGAACTGAGAATCCTGAAATAAACCCACATCTGTAATCAGGTGATTTTTACAAGAGTGCTATGATTTCACTCATATGTGAAATACAAAACTGAAAGCAATAAATGAGCAAACAAGAAAAACAAAATCTCAGACACAGGCAACATTATGGCGGTTACCAGAAGGAAGGGAGGTTGAGGGGGCTAGTAAAGTGTAAAAGGGGTCAAATATATGGTGATGGAAGATGATTAGACTGTGGATGGTCGGCACACAACACAATATGAAGATTGTGTATCACAGAAATGTACACTTGAAACCTACACAATCTTATTAACCAATGTTGCCCCAATAAATATAATAAAAAGAAAAAACATCCTTATTGTCATTAGTCATTAGGGAAATACAGATCAAAACCACAATGAGATGCCACCTCCCAGCCACTAAGATGGCTATAATATTGTTAAAACTAGAAGACAAAAACAGAATTTAACAAGTGTTGCCAAGAGTGTGGAAAAAACAGGAATCCTCATATATCGCTATTTGGAATGTAAACTATAGCAGTTGCTTTGACAAAAACTTGGCAATTACCCAGAAAGTTAAACATCAACTTACAAAATGACTCAGCAATCCCTGTCCTAACAGTATACCCAACAGAAGTAAAAACACATTTCCACATAAAAAACTTGTACTCGAATTTTCAAAACATTATTCATAATCCTAATATCCATACATTGACCAATGTATATGCAATACATAAATATTCATGCAATGTAATATTATTCATCCGTAAAAAGGAACCTTGACAAAATTCTAGTGTAAAAGAAGACAGGTACACAAAGTCTTTACATGAAATGTCCAAAATGGCGTCCCATCCTGCCTCCCCCACCCCCACCAGCCAAATAAGTCCCTGCTCAGTGGGTATTTCTATTACCTCTAAAATGTTGAAATAGATATCAAAAGGAAGAGCATCAGTGTTTATGCTGAGCGATGACATGGAGGGGGCCCCAGAAACCTGTCAGGTGGGAGTGAGTCACTGTCTGCGCAGTCTCTCGAGGTGTTGCGAGCTCAGTGCGGGGACTTTGTGCTGTGATGGAATATGGGCCAGGTGCAGGTGCTGAGCCAAGTCCTGCTCCGACCAGTGAGGGATACCTGGAGGGCCGCCTACAATTTGTCCAGGGACTGGGATGCCGTACTTCAGACCTTTGGGCTTGCATGTCGCCACTGCAGCCGGTCTACGCAGCTGGTGCTGTCGAGGAGGTTCTCTGGGCAGAATCTGCCAGGAGTAAAACATGCCCAAACATGTAGGGAAGGGGAAGTCCTGCCCACCTGTATGGGGTCTTGGGTCTGCAGGGAAGCCAGAGGGCTTTTTGACCGGCAGGTAGTCCCTCCCTACAAACATGGAATTGCAGGCCACCTGGGACTCCCCCAAGACATGGCGGAGCGCCCTGTTCAGAATACTGCACCATAGCTGCCACCAACCACTTGTTCTGGACCCTACATCTCCGCAAGGTAGACGTGCTCCGCGAGCCGGCGCTGGTGACCAGTGAGCTTGTGTAAAGGAAGTGCCTGGCTGGGTGGCACTGTGTGCAGCGCCACTTCATGGACTTCTAAAGCGCACGCCCCGCATGTTCTCCTTGCACAGCGCTCCCACTGGAAGCTGGCCACTATGCTGTCGTCAGTGCTATCGGTGAGGGTGTCAGGGCAGGGGCAGGTGCCTGCAGCCGAGAAACACCAGATCTTGTGGTTCTAGGCCATGTCCAACTCGTACTTCTCTGCTAGGCAGTGGCCGATGTCCCCGGCTAGGCCACTGGGCTACGTCTTCATGTACATGTGCTCACTGGAGGCACATTTGACTCCTCACTGATGGTCTCGCAGTATGAGATGACAGGTCAGATTTCCTTTTCTTTTTCCTTTTTTCTTTTTGACAGTCAGATTTTTTTATAGGGATGCAAATGAGGCCTCAAGCGAGTCTCCAGGTGAGCTCACAGGCACCAGAGATGATGTGCTCCGCCAACACCTCCATGATGCACTGCACCATGGGGTTCAACTTGGCCAGCCAATTCAGCCCCTCCACCTACCTGGCCAGGTTGGCTGGGTTCTTGGCCTGCACAGTAACCTGACACCAGGGCTTACAATGAGCTTAATCACCTGCATGTTGTGAGCGTGACTGAAGGGGTGATAGTGCCAAACTTCACCAGGAACTGGTCTATGTCTGCCAGGCCTATGATGTTCCCACGAAGCAGGTAGATTTGTGGTTGCCAGGGGCTGAGGAAGGGAGAATGGGGAATGACTGCTAATGTTATAGGGCTTCTTCGGAAGGTTATGAAAGTGTTATTAAATTAGATAATGGTGATGGTTGCACAATATTGTGCTTATACTGAAAACATTGAATCACACACACTTTAAAGAGGTAGATTTTTATAGTGTGTGAATTATAACAATTCTTAAAAGTTAAACACAATAGTGCTTACAGTAAGTGCTTTATTTAGTAAATCTGTATGCTGAATAAATCTCTCCTTTGAGCGTAATATGACAGTCCAATCTGTTTTTAAATTTTCTCTGATATGTTAAGGGAAATTTGTAGATTTAAATATTATATTTGAAAATTTAAAAAGGCTGAAAATTGGTAATCTAAGCATCCTAATTAAGAATATGTGGAGGAGAAGAACTAAAGAAAGTAGAAGGGGTAATATCTAAAATTAATGATATAGAAAGTATACCAACAAAAAAAACAACCCTAGAGATAATTAAAAAGGTCAGAAATTACTACTTTGAAAAATTTAGCACAAATGAACATATCTAACAAAGCTGATTAAGACAAAAGAGTAGAAACGGGAGAAACAAATCCAATGTTATAAATGTAAAGGAGGAATAACTGCATATAGAGAGATATATAAATAAGACACTTAACAATATTGTATGAATACATTTAAAATTTAACCAAATGAACAAATTTTTAAAATAAAAAACCATAACTTGCCAATAGTGAAATAAAAATAAAAAGAAAACCTAAATAGTTCTATAACTACTAAATATGTTGTATCAATAGTTTAACATCTCCCTAAAAGTTAAGACATAATATGTTCAGCCAAACATTCAAGAGAAATCATTAAAACATTACATTATTTTTCTCAGAGAATAGAAAATGAATAAACATTCTCCAATTCAGTTGTGAAGTTATCAATACCCTACTACCAAAACCAGACAAGAACAAATATGTAAGAAAACTTAGGGTCCAATTTGCTATGCTTATTGATAGTATGATAAGAATTTTATATGACCACAACTGTTTCATGAAAAATATTAAGAACAATATAATTATGTTGAATATTATCTGGTAGAAATTAATAAATAAGACCTCACACAGTATGTTTGCGATACTAATGACAGAGTTAGTGACATATGTTCCCGAAGGTTGGTACATAATTAGGTTCAGTACATCATCCAGCAATTTGCTTTGAGCATAAAAGTTTAAAACCTGCCAAGACATAGTAACAAACACTGAAGGCTGATAAACTTCTGTTACTTCAACATATTTATCTCAGTGCTTTGCTTGATGACCTAAATGCTCTCTATAGATGTTGACTGTTTTATAGAATATAGGGAGCTTAATGGAAGAATGATGCCAGAGAGGTAGAAATTAATTTTAACTGATAATCACTATTTATGCCAGCATTCCAAATATTGGATCTAATGTCATCTGAACAGACATATCCTAAACTTACTAACTTGTCCAGACAGTGGATTTTTCTTAAACTGATTTATTCCTTTTACTTATCTCAACTTCCTAGTCCCAGTAAGTTTTGGTTCTGTGACCCCAGGTCCTGGAGAAGACTATTGTCTTTGAAGCTGCTTCCTTCTGTGAGTGACTAGAATTGTATTTACCTACTGATCTAGTTTCAAAGAAAATCACTTATGGGTAAATTTACCTTTCTTGGTTTGATCACTTCCATTGGGAGAACAGGAAATTGTCTTATTTTCAGGCATGGTTATTTACAGTATTTTGAGACCTAATTAGAAAGAAAAAATATTTAAATAGCATGAATCAAGATTAGTTTATATTTAATTTCACTAAAAATTGTTAATTTAAGAATTGATACTGTCAGGATAGGTTTCTAATATTATAAAATACAGATGTGTAAAAATAAATATTAAATTATGTTTAAAATGTAAGAAAATCCAACAATATACTCTTTCTCCTCTGAGGGCTATTATGATCCTTTTTAGGAACACCAAATATGAATATCCTTATTAAAGAAGGTTCTTTGATCCGTGGTTTTCTGGTAACTTAAACAGGCACCTGACCTAACTTCTAGGTAATTTAACATTCATCATTATAACTGTGGGCTCAAAGCTCTATGTGGATTTTGGAACCTATAATGTTTCATTTCATATGATAAAGTTAAACTATACTGTACATCTCTACTTTATTTTCTTTCAGTTTCTTTATACACATTTTAGAATGCAGGAAGTCAAATATATACAAAGGTAGACATATGTCCATTAACCAATTTCAGTAATTATCAACTTAGGAGCCAATATGAATTCTACACATACACCCACTGTCCTGTTTAACCTGCCCTTGATCATGGTTAAGCAAAGCTCAGATATTATAGTATTGTATTTGTAAATATTTCAAAAATGTTTTAAATGTAGGCATTAATATCAATAATATAATTAAGACAATTAATAATACTGTCTTAATGTCACTTAATACACTCAGTGTTTACATTCCTTTCATTGTCCCATGTATTTTCCTATTTTAAAAAAAATTTTGAGTAATGATACAAACAGCATTGCATTTAAATTGAAATGTCTTTTAAGTCTCATTTAATCTATCTGTCCGCCCTCCTTTTTTCCTCTGCAATTTATCTAGTATAAATCAAATATTTTGGTTACAGAGTTTTCCACATTGCTGACAACCTCGCCATACTATATTTAATGACCTCCTCCTTTGTACTTCCTATAAATTGGTATTTTTTAGAAATTTAAACTACTGAATGGAAAAACAATTCTATACAGAACTAATAGTAGCTATTATCTCTTTTAATTTGTAGACCTAAAGCATTATAGATTTTGGAGATTAGAAATAATTTAGTTCAATTTTTATTTTATAAATCAGATAATCCTGACTGAAATGGGAATTTATTTAGTGTAAAAAGACTATTTAGGGAAAAGTGCTAGAAAGAAAACCCTGAATCCAAGTACAGTGCTTTTCGAATAAACTGATTTACTTCATCAAGGCCAACTTATTAAAGCAAAGGAAGCTATAGGAAAGTACATAATTAAATTTTACTTTATAGCAACATTTAAATTTTTTAAATTCAGTGAAAATTGTAGTTGACATATACTCCTATTTCTCCCTCTACACAAAATAACTGGAAAAATATAATTAAAAGGAAGAAAATAAATTGTTCCAGGAATGTAGAACAGGGTAAAATGGAAAATGCTTTTATGGTTTTTTACAAAAGTGCTAATAAAAATCTGGCAAAAACATATTTTTAAATCTTCACAAAAGCATCTGAGAACCAACAAGTAATATCAAGGCCTAAATAAGATCTGGTGGAAGACAGAAATACACAGACAGGTCAAACCAACACATAAAGTCACTTTCACCAGGGGCAATATCTGACCTGAAAGAGGCAGCCGAAAGGCTGGGCAGTAGTTATAACAGACACACAAAATTTTGGAAACAAGAGATGGAATCCAATCTCTGCCAAGCATAGGTACCCTGGAAAACTAACCCATTCCTAGGAACAAGACCCCAGCAGTTTATATCTTGAGGAATGGAAAGAAACAGAAATAGTCTATGTGAAGTCTGCCCATAGACTGAAGCCCAACCTCAAAACATCTCGAAGTCTCACATAATGAATGTGAATTAAGGTGATTCTTGCCCTGCACAAAGCCAAAAGTAATCCCATACACAAAGAGACTAGATAACAGAAATTGACAGAAAAGGAAAAATAACAGAAACTGACCTAAACGTACTCCAGACAGTGAAGATACCAGATATAAACAACCTATTTTTAACATTTGCATAAATATAACATCAAATTTTAAAATTTCAGAACTAAAATCCATGAAACTTGATATTGTAGCTCTAAAAAAAGTCAGTTAAAAATCCATGAAATATGAAAACTGCTGAAACTGCAATTCTAAATTCACTGGTTTAATTAAAAAGCACATATGACAAGAGTAAAGAATGAATTAGTGAAATGAGTTCAGAAAAAACACCTATCTTGGATGAAACATGCAGTGATAAAAAGATGGAAAATACAGAAGCAAGCATAAAAGTCAACACTAACCCCTGCTTTCAGAGAGACAGGGTGGGTATACTTATCCCTATTCCTTCCTCTAAGAATAACAAAAACCCTAGATTTTATAATTTTATATATACATATATATGTACATATGCGTATATATGTATAACAAATATATATGAAGAGACCTAATAAGAATCCAGGACTTTCGTCCCCACTGGTTGGAGTCAAGGCTCCCCACTCTCATTGCCACTGAACACTATGGGAGGAGTCCACTTCTACAGCTTCCCACAGCAGTAATGAGGTATCTCTTCTTGCCCCACTGGGGCAGTGTCAGAGCAGGTTTAATGAGGAGTCACAACTTTCACCACAACCTAGCAGTAACAAGGCCTCACCTTGTGCTTGGAGTCAGTGGAGGACGCACAGGAAACTGTAACTGGGCACTGCCTACCCAGCCCTCCCAGCACCTACCTAGGGAGGTGTCGGCGGAAGCCTAGTGGGAACTGGAACCCCGACTCCTGACCAGCAATAAGAAAGGCAAATTAAAACCACAATGAGGTATCTACATACCTTTCAGAATTGTTAAAACAACAAAAAAAAACGAGCTGTAATGCTAAATGCTGGCAAGGATGCAGAGAAACTGTGCCACTCAATATATTGCCATTACAATGTAAGATGATACAGCTACTCTGGAAAATAATTTGGCAGTTCCTTCTATGATTAAAAATGAAGTTGCCAATGTGACCCAACAATTGCACTCTTGAATATATATCCCAGAGAAATGAAAACTCATTTTCACTTAGGAACTTGTACATGAATATTCTTAGAAGCTTTGGTCATATTAGTCAAAACCAGCACACTAATCAAATGCCCTTTAGTGGGTAAATGGTTAAACAAACTGTGGCACATCTATACCATGCATACGACCCCGCAATAAAAAGGAACAGACTACTAATGCATGCAACAGCCTGGATGAAACTACACTAATTATGCCAAGTGAAAAAAAGCAAACAAACCTCAAAAGGATATATATTGCTTGCTTACATTATGTTCATGAAATAACCTAATCATAGAGATGGAAAACAGATCAGTGGTTGCCTTGGGCTAGAGGTCAGGGGACGTATGCCATCAGGGAGTTTGGTAGTGATGTACAATTAAGTGTCTTGACTGTGGTGGTGCTTACACAAAGCTCAACAGGCGATAAAATTTCATAGAGCTATAGACACGTGCAAATGAGTGTGAGTATAACCATGGAAGTATGAATGAGCTCTGTGGTTTATGTTTTTGATATCGTACAATAGTTACTTATGGTGTCAACATTGAGGGATGACGATTGAAACAGGCACAAAACCTTCCTGTATGTTTATTATTTCCTGTCAATCTATGGTTGCTTATTTTGAGCTTTTTATTTTGAAGTGAAGTCATAAAGGAAAAGAAAAAATAATACCTAGAAAACCTCTATGCTTATGGAAATTAAGAAATAAACTATAACCTTAAAAAGAATACATCACAATGGAACTTAGAAAAAATCTGAACAAAGATCATGAATATAAACATAACGATGTGGGACACAACCAGAGCAGTCATTATAGGAAATAATGTGGAGATGGGAAGAAGTCTATTTTAAATAGGGTGTTCTGAGAAGTCCTTTTTCAGAAAGTGATGCCTGATTGTGATGGACTGAGAGAATCTGCTGAAAGATCTTCAAGAAGTTATCCAGGAAGAGCTGACAGTAATGCAAAAGGTCCCAAAGCAGAAATGAGTTTAGAATGGCCCAGTAATTGTAAGGAATTTCTAACTCTAGAACCAGTCCTAATGCAAAGGGTGAATTAACAACAGAAAGATCTGTAGCATTTCAGCTGACATTCATCCAAAGCATTCTCTCATCCTGGGCCTGATGGCTTCTGCCTGGAAGTTTCATCACCATGGCAAGCTAGTCTGTTAACTTGCCAGTGGGGTAAAATTGCAGGTCCTTCACAGGTCTTGCCAGACTATTAAATTTTCAATAATTTTGCAAGTCACCTGAGGCCATGTGGTAGCTTGAAATCAGCCACGGTTAGTAGATTTACATTCTGGAAATCCATAAATGTTGCAAATCAGGTTTTGTTTTGTTTTTGTTTTTGTCTTGAGATGTTGGTTGTTAAACATGTAACAGTGCACTACTACCAAAGTAAGATTTCTCAGAAGATAGGACATGGGCTGCATCATTAGACAGATAGAATATCAAGCTATTAGAAGAGAGGATGAGAGAATTATAGATATGATGACTGAATTGGGCTAGGTTAACAAAGCTGGAATGGGTTTCTTTCAGAGAATAATGAATAAGTAATTTGGCTCTAGGAATGAGGTTACAAAGAAGAATAAAGAGTCATAAGAACAGAATGGTAGATAAGAAAGTATTACCTAATTTCAAGCCAAAAAACTTATGATCAACTTCAAGCCCTTATAACTTCTTAAACTCTCTATTTCCGAGTCCTCCTTTTGGGAAACATCACCTTCTGCTTTAGAAAGGAAGCAGAAGGAATCAGATTTATATTTTAATTTATGGTCACCAAACCCACAAACCAAACATGTCTGTACCCTTCATGGCCTCCTTCTGTCCTGACAATGTAGGGGTTTCCCTCTACTGGTTACACTTATCCCTCTACCTGTGCTAGGGAGCTCATAACACCCTCTTTCTTGACTTACTACTTCTAGTTATGATTGTAAAGTTCTTATCTCACTAGAACTCTGTTCTGTGCTCTTTTCTTAAGACAATCATCTCTCTTAGCATTCATGAACCACACATTTCTTTCTTTTCAATCCCTTTGCAATAAATGGAAATTCCTTTGAATCCATCGCTATGATTGCTTATGAAAACCACTTCATCATAGTATCCCCTTCGCTCTCCATCCACTCACTCTGGATGGTTTTTTAAATGAGTCATAATTAACATTGCATCAAATATTTATAATCTTTTCATTTATTTTCCTTTTTACAATTAGATTCAAAGTCTGTGCTGCTCACTGCTGTAGTTCTAGTATATACAATAGCACCATTAAATACTATTTTTAACAATGCCAAAATGTTCCAGATCCATGCCTTTCAAAATGGCAGACACTACACTAGCCACATAATCACTTGGAATCGCTGTTGATCACTTAAAATGTGACTACAGTAACCAAGGAATATTTTTTCACTTTTATTTCATTTTAATTAATTTAAATTTAAATATCCACATATGGCTAATGTCTCCCATATTGTACAGCACAAATCTATCATATAGGAAGGGTTCAATAAAGTATTGTGAAAATGAAAGGATGCATAAATTTAAAACCGTATAAAAGAATGCAATTCTTTCAGTCAGTTTATAGTCCTACAGATTTGGCCTGGACTGAGACCTTCCTCTAATGCTTTCTGGCATCGGTTTTGTTATTAGGTTTTGTATTCAAATTTTTTACTTGTTTTCATACTTGAAAGCATATTACACAGAGAATTCCTTTGGTCATACCACTCTTAACTGGCATCTCAGCAAATCATTATAATTTTGTTTGCTTCCTCATTCCTTAAACAAAATTTCTGAGCTATCAGTGTTTCTGGACAGAAAACCCTCTTTTACCCATTTTCTCCCATTATTTTATTTGTAATTGCTTTAAATATTCTTATCGTGAAATATTGCATAGCAATTAAAAAAAAAACACCTTGTATTCTACAATGCAACCTAACAAATAAGTGGTTAATGATAACATGCAAATTCCAATATGTTACTCAGTGGTCACATTTCCCTTCCTCCCTCGCCAGAAATTACAACCATCAACTATATAATCCCCATGGTGTCAGTTTATTTTTATTACATATGTATCTCAAAACAATATACTGTATTATATTAGTTTAGAGTTTTGTAACTTTATACGAATGATATTATACTCCACAAATCAGTTTACAACTTTTTTCTTTAGTACATTTTTGAGATTTATTTATGTTGTTATACATAGCTCTACTCAAAATTTCATTCTTTTTCATGCAGAATCTCATTGTTTTAGTATACAGTTCTCCTATTGATGAACATTTCAGTTGTTTTGAAATGTTTCCCCTGTTGTAATTAAGTCTGCTATAAAGATTCTTGTATATTTTTCTTTGTGTGTGATACTGGAGTATCTCTAGGGAATACCCAGGGGGAAATACATGCTGGATTGTGTGTTTAGTTTTGTTCTGTTTTGTTTTGTTTTTTACTCTTCAGCAGTTCTAGTTTTCTGTTTTTAATATGCATTATGAAGATTTTCTCACAATTAACTCCAATGTTTTTCTTTTTAATTTTTTAAAATTTTTAATGAAAATAAGCATATATATCAATTTGGGTCACCAATTGCACAAATCCACAAAGAATATCAAAAGTCTGTTGTTAGCTTAGAAAAGTTACCCTCAAATATTAAAGCCTTTAGTTCAACAATAGTAAGTTCCATCTACTCTTTTAAAACTTCATAGATTTTATATTTGTAAGATGGTGTTTCTTTTTACTCATGCTATTGCAATGGCTTTCATGAGACTATAAAATTAATGCACCACTTTCCCGTTCATTCGTATTCTTATGAAAATACAGTGTCCAGCACAAATAATGCCCCTTTTTTATTACAAAATCTTTTATTACAAAATCATAAGCACATAATTCTATAACATAACAATATCACACTCAAGCACACCATATCACATTTTAGGTGAAATGTTCAAATTAAAACTATAAATTATTACACCCATATTATTACCCTGCCAACCACACTCAAGCAAGTGTTACTTCTGCCGGACCCTGTATTAAACAACTTTATCTTATCACCTCAGGAGCCATGGTTCCCTCACACATTCTTTCTAGTAAACATTGCAAACATACTGACAATCTTCCAGTAATTATGAAAAATGTATTTATTTGTTAATTCTTACTGATTTTATTTATAGTTCAGCTGACTTACTTTATTATAACCTAAATGTGCCCAATAATAGTTAGAAATCTACACCGTTTTCACTAAGAAGCTTAAAAAAGGCCTGGCAATGGGAAATATTTGTAAACTGTTGGAATATTTTTAAGAATTACTTTCTTCCAACTTTTCACCTCATAATATAGCTGATATTTTAAACTCATTCCTTTAAATTTTAGAGTCTGGTCAAAAATTATATCATATATTCTATTTAAATGGCTTCTAAACTGCTAACCTATGTTAAACACAGCCAATGAACACAGACTAAAAATGCAAACCATCAAGCAAGGCACCAAAGGAACCAGAATCAGAATCAGAATCCTGGCCGAAGTCTGAAATAATAGATTTGGATCTTGACCTAGCAGAGCAATGACCAGCCATTACTGAGACTGATTATCTAAATGACCTAAACCAGATTGTCAATTATATTGGTTCTATAGCTGCAGATGAGAGAAACTCAGCTTAAGTGAAAACAAAAACAACACACACACACAAAAAGAAAGACTACAACATAAAAAGAACCATTTATGGAAAAGATACTGGTTAATTAAAGGTAAATATCAGCAGTCCATTCATAAGAGACGCAGGAATACAGGGACTCAAATGTCTTCAGTATTCTCTCTCCTTCAACCTCAGGTACTTTTTTCATATTCATTCTTGTTTTCTTTCTCCAACTTGACTTTTTCGGTGTTTCAGAATTTTGGCTGTTGACATCTCCTGCGTTTTATATTGCAGAGCATCAGCCACCAGAGATGCTGACTTTTTCTCAGATTTGATTCCAGTGATCCCTGGGAAGATTTTAATTAGCCTGACTTGGGCCAGGTGCCCATATATTTAACCCAGTCAATTGTTGCTGGGAAATCAGGATACTACTGTCGTGCTAGCTTCAGTCAGCTCTATTTCTGGCCCACAATTATAGTTAGGGGTGAGGTCACTTTACTAGCATGGCCTGGCGTCACTATAATGATGCTGATGGTAGGGCTGGGGACCAGATATTGCAGTGTGTCTAAGCAGACGCTCCTAGAGACTCCATCCCAAAATGGCAGGCAGACTAACAGGTGGTGGTTCTACACCAAAAGAAAGAATATTTTGGCAATCTTGTAGGAATGTTAGTGACAATTTGAGTTTTTCCAGCTGTAAACAAATCTATGTTATAAGGTACAAAGTATTATATCACTAAAAGTTATTAAGGAGAAGCTACAAAATCATTTTTTAAGTATGATATACAAGGATTTGGGAAATATCTGAGACTGGACTGAAGTACCTCTAAGATCCATTTCACTTTAATACTCAATAATGCCTGATTTATTTCATTTCAGTTATTCATTGATTCATTTAGCAATTTTTAACTTATATCTTGTTTATGTCACTGTGCTACTTATGTAGGGAGGGTACAAAGATGAAGAAGACAGCCCCAGCTGGTATAGTTCAGTGGATTGAGTATCGGCCTGTGAACCAAAGGGATGCTGGTTTGATTCCCCACTGAGGGCACATGCCAGGGTTGCAGGCCAGGTCCCCATCAGGGGATGTGTGAGACATTGATGTTTCTCTCCCTCTCTTTCTCCCTCCATTCCCTTCTGTCTAAAAATAAAATAAATAAAATCTTTTTAA
This sequence comes from Mormoops blainvillei, assembly GCA_004026545.1. Taxonomy (NCBI): domain Eukaryota; kingdom Metazoa; phylum Chordata; class Mammalia; order Chiroptera; family Mormoopidae; genus Mormoops; species Mormoops blainvillei. The sequence continues at coordinate 14,263 of PVJD01017147.1, forward strand.
AAAAATGACATAACTGTGCCCTCAAGTATTCACTAATTTATACTATATATTACTTATAGTAATACTAAGGAATTTTTACACAGGGCCTAGAAGTTATATGTTCATGAGATAAAAAAATATTCCTTTGTCTATTTCTGCCACCCATTGTCTCTTTACCACATGTTCACCAATCATCAAAACAAGTCATGTGCTTCCATGTTGCCATTCCCTTGTACATAAATCTTTTCACTCTACCTTTTCTTAGGTCTCTAATATAATGTCTCCTTTTCTCACCACAAAAAGATTTTCCTTCTCCTTCTCCCTATACTTTCTTATCACTTCAGTATCATATTGCACTGATCATATAGCTTAAGTAATCATGCATATGTGTATTTTTCCTTTGAATTCTGAGATCTGACAGGACAAGGATTTTGCCTTATTTTTATTATCAAAGCCTTACAGCGTAAAAAGTCAAAACAGTGCTTGTAATAAGATGAGGGTTGGGAACACTGGGAATTTTTAATAAAATGCAATCTTGAAAATCAAAGTATGAGTTATTATTAATGAAACAAAATAATTGATACTTATGTATATTTATAAAGATCTCAAAGACAATGTTCATAAAAAGAAATAGCATAACCTTCCCTTAAACATAGAAAAGATTCATATTTATAATAGACTATAGGTCAGTATTCCAATCACAGATTCTGGGAAAACCATTTCAGTTTTCAACATGTAATCATTTGACTGCCATTTCAAAGTTATTTCAAGAAAAATGATTGTCAAATAAAGTATAAACATTAAAAACAGTTGGTGATATTGAACACAAATTTATCAAATATTGACTTTCATTTTAACCCAAGTTCCAAAATTTTAAAAACCCTATTTTAGAAAGTTCATAATATCACAATAGAAATGGAAGAAATAAACCCTGTCGAGAGTGCTGCTTTCACAAAGAACATCCTTTTCCTAATCATTTTATTTCTTGTTACACAATAACAGATTAGATTATTTGTGACAAAGCTGAAGGCACTGTAAAATAATAAAGAAAATTTAAAAAAAAAGAAGGCATTTTTCACATTTTTCCTGTATGTATCTACCATAATTTCTTCTATAAATTTCTTAACTCTATTCCTTTGATTCCTAATCCCTTCTTTCCTTCTTTGATGAAGTTCTATTGACTTTATTTTATGTCTGTATTACATCCAATAGATTACAGTTAAGATGCATTAAATATTACATCTCATTATATTAGTAAAACCAAGCACATCTTCAGGAAGATTAAATATCACTTTCTCCGCAAATCAAATAGAACTGAAAAATTCAGTTTCTACACATATATTCACACAGATATCTCATCCTTTTTTTTGAATTTGTCTGAGTAAAGAGCTGAGCTTTTCACCTTCTGGTAATTAGACTTGAGACATAAAGAATGGCAAGCAATTCAAATCAGCTTTCATGATGTTAAATTATTTCATAGGTCAATTTCATGTACTAAGTTATTATTTCACCTCTGAGTTAGAACAAAAATTTTATTCTCTCAGTGAGTGTACTGAGAAATATTTACATTTGCTGACAGAATATAAAGTACTTAAATTGTTCATATGCAATAACTACATCTCAAATGTAAAATAACAAATTCTAATAAATTTGAAGTTTCAAGTTGTTATGGAAGAAATACTTTGTTAATTAGGAAATACTATGCCATTTTCCTATGAGAGAGCTTTCGCTCCTCAAGAAATGTGGTTTTTGATTTTACTCTTTAAGAGAATATCAATAACTATTTGTTGACCATTTCCACCTATTTCTGATCGATATTTTGGGGAATATAAGAAAATTATGAGACACAAACCGTGATCTCCAAAAGTTTTATTTGATTTAGAAATACTGCTAACTTATGAAATAGCTAGAGGAGCCTTGACCCAAGGAAAACAAAAGTGATAGCTTGCACTTAAAACATACCACATGTGCCTCTACTTCTCACATCAGCCTGTGGGGAATATGCCATCACCGGCCCAGTTTTGCAAAGGAGACACTACGGCACTGAAATGTTAAGTGCTTGCCAGTCAGTGTCTTGTCGTTGTGCAGTGCAGACCTGGATTTAGCCCTGGAGTCTGTGACCATGCTATTATGTCCATGCTATAGTCCTGATCAAATGAGACCAAGGCAGTATTGTAATGAGTCCTAAAGTGAAATAAAAGTAAGAAAAGAATTCTCAGGATGCTTTAATGTGCTATGCATGTAGTAACTCTTGAAAACAAAACCAAAAAAAGGTATTTCCCAATCATTTTAAAAATGTAAACATGGTTTGAACGCAATCAGGGGAAATGATTACAAAGTCTCTAGGCCTGTAGAATTTGTCTTGAAAATAGATTAAAATAGATTAAATAGATTAAAAGCTTAAATGTAAAAGAAAAACAAACAGCTAGAGGAAACTGTTTATATAAGAATAAGATTAGAAAGGCCTCTTTGAGCATAACACAAAAAACACAAAGTTCTAGAGATAGGACTCCATAAAAATTTAAAGTTGCCAGCTATAAAAAAAAAATCCACTCAAGAGTTTAGCAAGGTGGCAGAGGAGTGAATGGAAGTCACACTGACCTCCTCCCAGGACCGATCTGGAGTTATAAATAAATTGTGGAGAAACCACCTGGAACAAACAACTTAACAATAGCGAGAGAGAAGCCTCATAACCTCAGAGAGACAGAAGAATCAGTGTCAGCACAACCTGACTGGTAAGGAGTGCAGCGGAGACGCAAGAAGGTTGGCTGGGTACCTTCAAGCAGCAGTGCCAGAGGGGTAGTTAAGCAGTCAGTTGGATCCCCCTGAGAAAAGTGGGGTCTAAACCATTAGTGGGGATCCCCAGCCTATAGCACCAGAGCCCAAAAAGTACACAGATAACAGCCAGCTGTGAAAAGCAGCAGGGCTGCTCTCTGCCAGAGACCACCGGATAGAGACTGAAGGGCCATTTAAAGGGCCAATGCATAAATTTTCGTTTGCAGCCACTTGCCCTTGGCACTGGCAAAGATGGGGACAGAACGGGCTAGAGATGCCTGAGGAGACACTGGGGACGGAGGCTTTGGGGAGAAAACTGAGAAAGCAGCCACTGGGATCCCAGAGCTGAGTCATCTCCCACATAGCAGCAGCCATCTTGCTCAGGCAGACCACTCCCCTGAGTGGCTGCATCCTAAGAGTAAACATTAGCCCCAAGCCCAGGAGGGACTCTGCCCTGGCCCTGCGGTTTTGAAGCCTAACTGCTGAGTGCCAAGTGGCTAGATTAACAACTAAAGAAAACAGTCACAGACAGTAGATCTCTGGAAGTCTCCAACAGGCTACCTAAGATCAGACGGGGTGAATATCTCACATCAACAGAGGCAGATCCAGAAAGAAAAAACAGCAGTAAATGCTAGAGGCTACCGAGACAAAATCCACTGTGGTCTTCTCCATGATTTGTGATTATTTCTTTACTACATAGCTTTTTAACATTCATTTCTTGTCCATCAAGTTGGCGTGTATTAAGTGGCTAGATTTTATACTACAGTTTATTTCTCTCCTTTCTTATAATGGTCTTCATCTCTTTATAGCCTTATTAATACTGGTTCATTTGCTATTGGTAGTGGGATTGGAGGGGGAAGTTATTTTTGCAGTCATGGGTTTGTTTCCTGGGCTCTGTGGTTTTGATTTGGCGGCCAAATAATGTGAAGACAAGGAAACAACGCCCAATTGAAAGGAAAGGAGGAATCCTTGGAAAGACTACTACATGAAATAGAGGCAAGTAAATGATCAGATATTGAGTTCAAAATAATGGCTTTAAGAGAGCTCAATGGCTCAGTGAGCTCAGTGAGAATTACCAAAAACTATATGGAAACTATGAGGAACTTACTGCAAGTTATATCAGCATGAAAAATGACATAGAAAATATCAACAAGAACCAAGATGAAAGGAAGAATACACT
>PVJD01017148.1:0-18467 GCA_004026545.1 Mormoops blainvillei
ACAGCGGAGCCGGTCCCTAAGGAGATTCAGGGCTGTGACAGGGTGGAGGATGGGGTACCCTGCCCTAATAGTAGGGGGCCACCTGAATTCTCTGCCCTGTTTTCAGTCCCTGGAGATGGGGCGTGTCCCCAGGATGGGCTGCACTCCGTCCTTCCCAGGCCATTTCCGGGAGTGGACAGAGCAAGTCAAAAGGGGCATCCTCTCGTCATGGTTGGCGGCAGGGTTTCATCCTGTGCCGTTTCTCAGAGAGACCATTCGTGACCATGGTGTCACGCCATACCAGTGGGACCACAAAGAATCCTCCCTATCGTTCACACTGACCGACTTTAAAGATAAGTGTCATACTGGAATGTCCATCAGTCATCATTAAGGGAAATAAGGAAGTGATAGGAATGATCCCAGGTTGTCAGAAAGAGATATCTTGATGTTCCCATGAGTCAAATTTGGACCTTGAATTGGGATCCTGTGTGGAACCAACCACCGTATACCCTCAACCTGATAGCAACACTCTCCTCTCTTGGGAGACCAGGTTTGGTCCGATAAGGCCCCCTCATGACCTCCAGCTGGGTCTCGGGGAGGTTGGATCTTACTGTGACGAATTCTCTGCCAGGAACCCAATGGAGGAATTTGAGAGAGGGCTCAAGGAACCCACCAACCCTGAATAAAGGGGAAGTCCAAGTGTCCATCTCAACCCTTTGCTCTCAGTCTATGAAATCTCTCAGATGGTCTGTCCTGTTGAGCTTCCCCTTATATCACTTCTAAGGTTGGTGAGATCCTTAGTCTATAGGTCCAGCCACCAGTCAAATAAAGGGGAGAGGCACCAGGCCTCACAAGGATCCAAGATGAGGGGCTTGACTGAAAACTACGGATTCAAGTGAACTCAGGAAACTATGGAGCCCACTAAACTCTCAGCACTCTGTGTCCCCTGATACGCAGGTAGACTGAAGCTCCGTTCCAGTTCCTTCTCCTGGGTCCCAGTTAGTGTTGAGGTGTCAACATCAGAGTAGCAGAGGGGAAGTTACCCAGGCTTGGCCCAAGTTGGCATGATAATAATGAAGGTGAACCGAGGGGAAACCACATGCCAGAACAAAGGGGGCTACACTGACATGGCCTGCTGCCATTTCAGTAAAATCAAAGCCCTATTGGTAGGTTCCAGCATAAGATTCACTCTAAAGTTTTTCTGGTTACTCTATGGGAATCTTAGGGGACAGATTAACCTGAAGATCAGGAACCTTGTAGGTTTTTAGCATAGGACCCTCAAGGAAGCCGGCAGAGGCAGCCTTCAATAAAACCAAGTTGGAATCTACCCGTTGAAGGTGTTCATATCTCTCATTCTTTTTTATTATATTTTACTAATGATGCTATTACAGTTGTCCCAGTTTTTCACACTTTTCCTCCCTCGTCCAGCACACCCGACTCCCTCTGACGATCCCTCTTGCTTTGTTTATGTCATGTGTCGTGCATGTAACCTCTTTGGCAACTCCCTTTCTTATACTTACTCTTAACATCCCCTTGCCAGTCCTATAACTGCCAATTTATACTTCTTAATTTCTTCACCTTTTTCCCCATTCCCCCAGACTGCCCTCCCAACTGACCACCACCCCAATGTTCTCCATAACTGTGATTCTGTTTCTGTTCTGCTTGTTGGCTTAGTTTGTTTTTTAGATTCAATTGTTGATGGTTATGTATTTTTTGCCATTTTAATGTTTACAGTTTTGATCTTCTCTTTCTTAAATAAGGCCCTTTAACATTTCATATAATAATGGTTTGGTGATAATGAACTTCTATAGCTTTACCTTGTCTGGGAAGCACTTTATCAGCCCTTTGATTCTTAATGGTAGCTTTGCTGGATAGAGTGTTCTAGGTTGTAGGTCCTTGCTTTTCATCACTCTGAATACTTTTCGTCAATCCCTTCAAGGCTGTAATGTTTCTTTTGAGAAATCACTGACAGCCTTATGGGAACTCCTTTGAAGGTAATTATTTCCTTTTCTCTTTCTGCTTTTGAGATCCTCTCTTTATCTTTCACTTTTAGCACTTTAATTATGATGTTTCTTGGTGTGGTCCTCTTTACATCCATCTTGTTCGGGATTCTCTGTTCTTCCTGTACTGGTGTGTCTATTTCCTTCAGCAAGTTAGAGTAACTTTCTTTTATTATTTTTTCAAGTATGTTTCCAATTTCTTGCTCTGTATCTTCTTCTTCGGCATCCCCGTGATACAAATGTTAGTATGCTTCAAGTTGTCCCAGAGGCTCATTGCACTATTCTTGTTTTGTTTTTCTTTGTTTTGGGATATTATTTTCTTCTTGCTGTACTGATTGGGTGTCTTTTGCTTCTTTATGTTCCAAATAATTTATTTGATTCTTGGCTTCATCCACCCCACTGTTGATTCCCTGTAATTTATTTCTTTATTTCAGTTAGCGTCTCCTTCATTTCTGATTGCATCATTTTTGTGCTGTTGACATATCCACTGAGTTCCTTGAGCATCCTTATAACCAGTGTTTTGAACTCTGCATCTGATAGATTGCTTATGTCCATTTCGTTTAGTCTTTTCTTTTTCTTTGTAGTTTTAGTTTATGCTTCCATTTGGGCCATATTTCTTTGTGTTCTCATTTTGACATCGTCCCTGTGTTTGTTTCTAATGTTAGGTAGAGCTACTTTGACTCCGTATCTTGGTAGTGTAACCTAAAAGTAGTAGGTTCCCTGTAGGGTCCAGTGGCGCAGCCTCCCCTATCTTCCAAGCCGGGTACTCGATGTGCGCCCGCCTTGTGGGCTAAATACTCCTTCCTCTTGTAGTTAAGTCTTGATTGCTGTCAGCAGGCCAGCAATTGGAGAAATTTACCCAGGCCAGACAGCTGGTAGAGCTGGCTGTTTCCACTGGCCACCAACCACCTCCCTGGGTGGCTTGTGGAGGTCGTTGGGTGGTGGTGTTCTGACATGGTCTGTAGCTGTCAACTGGGTGCGCAAGCTCTGAGGTTTCCCGGGTGGTGCAGGCCAGGGTCAGCCACCACCTGTGTTCTGTCTGGGGCTACTTGGCGTAAGCTGTAAAGCACCCTGCAGATGATAGCTGCTAGTGCTGAACCTTGAGCCATTCAGCGAGAGGTACAGGGGCTGGGCTCAGCTGGTGCTTGTTGGAGCAGATTTAGGAAGGTCTGAAGTCTATACTTAGCCAGGCCATTCATATGGAAAAGCCACTGTTACCAGCTTGGGTGGGCCTAAAATTTGGATGGGATGGAGCCTCAGATAATCATTAGGGTGGGGCTAACCATGTGAGCCAGGTTGATGTAGCTCAGATATGGTGCCACTGCACTGTGGCTATGTGTAGGGGAGAGCTAAGAAAAGGAACAGTGGACGCTGTCCGCATTGCTGTCTGTGAGAGAACTGTCCTCCAGCCCTCACTCTGATGCCAGACACTTCAGTTCCTCCCTGTACACCACTGGTGCCCTTCAAGGTCTTGCCCTGGTGCTGGAGCACAGAGGGAATGAATCTGAGTGAGTCCATGTGCAGGGAGCCATCCAGGAGGAAATGCCTGAGATTCCGCAGTATCTTCTGCCAGCCAAACCTCCACAGGGTTTACATCCAGAAGTTATGGGGACGTATCTTCCTGGCACTGGAACCCTGGGCTGGGGGGTCCGGTGTGGGGCTGGGATCCCACACTCCCGAGATACTCCTCCAGTTTAGATCTACCACACAGTGGGTGTGGGACCGACCTGTTCCATGCCCCTGCTTCTTCATCCCTCCTACTTGTCAGGATGAATGTGATTTCTTTAATTTCTTAGTTGATGGACTTCCATAGAGCCCAGGGTTCTGATGGTTCTGAGTGACAGCTGTTCTGTAGTTTAGCTATAATTTTGCTGTGGTTGTGCAAGAAGGAGATCCTCGTTTACCTGCATCTCCATCTTGACCAGAAGTCTCCACATCCCTTCATTTTTTATTCACCAGGTGCCCAAGTCACCTCTTTGTTGGCCCACACTCTTGTCTACTTTCCTAAACAGCAGCCATCATGCCTCGTGGTCAGAAGAGTAAGCTCCGTGCTCATGAGAAATGCTGCCATAACAGAGCTGACACCCAAGGTCTTAAGAGTGCTCAGGCCACTACAGGAGAGGGAGAAGAGGCCACTTGCTCCTCCCCTTCTGTCCTGGAGGATGCTTCCTTGAGCTCCAGTAGCGCTGGCCCTCTTAGGCACCACTGAGTGCCCCAGCCACCACCAGTGCCTCTGCAGGTGTTTCATGTGAAAGACCTGCTGTAAAAGCCAAGGGCTGTTCTGGTAAAAGTAAAAATTACTCAAGGGCATCAACTCCTACAAAAGGTCTTGGCCTAAATATTCTGTCTCAGAAGGTGAGTAAGTTGGTAGAATATCTGCTCCATTGGGATAAAATAAAGGAGCGCATTAAGAAAGTAGATGTGCTGAAGGCAGTCTACAGATAGTATAGAAAGGACTTCCCTGTGATTCTCAGGAAAGCTTATGAGCACATGGATCTGGTCTGTGGCCTAGAATTGCAAGAGGTCAAGGCCAAAGGTAACTTCTACACCCTTATCTACAATCAAGATGACACCAACAATGAGAGTGTGAGTAGAGGATGGAGATTCCCTATAAAAGGGGTTCTGATGCCTATCCTGAGTGTTATTCTTTTTTTTTAATATAAAAATTTCTGTTTATTTTTCTAAATCATTTCTAAACAGTGCCCTGAATGTAATTTTTATACTTTAAATGCTTTTCTTCTTTTTTTATCTCCCCTTTATTCCCCTCTGCCCTGCACCCCACCTCCCACCAGCATTCCCCCCCTTAGTTCATGTTCATGGGTCATACGTAGAAGTTCTTTGGCTTCTCCCTTTCCTGTACTATTCTTAACCTCCCCCTGTCTATTTTGTACGTACCATTTATGCTTCTTATTCCCTGTACCTTTCCCCCCACTCTCCCCCCTCCCCACCGATAACCCTCCATGTGATCTCCATTTCTGTGATTCTGTTCTAGTTCAAGTAGTTTGCTTAGTTTGTTTTTGTTTTTGTTTTCTTAGGGTCAGTTGTTGATAGCTGTGAGTTTGTTGTCATTTTACTGTTCATAGTTTTGATCATCTTCTTTTCTTAGATTAGTCCCCTCAATATTTCATTTAATAAGGGCTTGGTGATGATGAACTCCTTTAACTTTACTTGATCTGGAAAGAACTTCAGCTGTACTTCCATTCTAAATGATAGCTTTTGCCGGATAGAGTATTCATGGATGTAGGTCCTTGTCTTTCATGATTTTGAATACTTCTTTCCAACCCCTTCTGGCCTGTAAGATTTCCTTTGAGAAATCAGCTGATAGTCTGATGGGAACTCCTTTGTAGGCAACTGTGTCCTTTTTTCTTGCTGCTTTGAAGAGTCTCTCCTCGTCTTTAATCTTGGGTAATGTAATGATGATGTACCTTGGTGTGTGCTTCCTTGGGTCCAACTTCTTTGGGACTCTCCAAGCTTCCTGGACTTCCTGGAAGTCTATACCCTTTGCCAGATTGGGGAAGTTCTACTTCGCTATTCTTTCAAATACGTTTTCAGTGTCTTGCTCTTCCTCTTCTCTTTCCGGCACCCCTATGATTCAGATGCTGGAATGTTTAAAGTTGTCCCAGAGGTTCCTCAGCCTCTCCTCATTTTTTTGAATTCTTATTTCTTCATTCTGCTCTGGTTGAATGTTTATTTCTTCTTTCTGCTCCAAATTGTTGATTTGAGTCCCAGTTTTCATTCCCTGTATATTTTTCTTTATTTCACTCTTCATAGCCTTCACTTTATCCTCCCTTTTGCGCCTATACTTCACTAATTCTGTGAGCATCCAGATTACCAGTGTTTCTGAACTCTGCATCTGTTAGGTTGGCTATCTCTTCATCACTTAGTTCTTGTTTCAGAGCTTTGATCTGTTCTTTTGTTTGGGCCATATTTTTTTGTCTCTGCGCACCCATTACATTGTGAGGGGTGGAACCTTAGGTGTTCACCAGGGTGGGGCAATGATGTCACTGCCTTGTGGTGCTGCATGTGGGGGAGTGACCTGAGAAAGGACAATTCCGCCTGCTTGGCTCTTTGCCGGCTTTCAGTCACTTTCCCTGCTACCCACAAGCAAATTGCCACCTTCTGGTGCTGATTCCCAGGTGGGTGGATTTATGTATGTTCTGGGACACTGTAGGTCCCTCAAATGAACTCTCTTGTGAGAGTGGCAGTTTCTCCCACTACCACAACCCCCACAGGTTTTTACCAGTAGAGATTATAAGACTTTCTTTTCCTGCACTGGAACCCTGGGTTGGGTGGTCTCTCTCACTCCTCAGTTGTTCCTCCTGGTTTATCCGCATGCAAATATGGGACTGCCCGGTCCACCAGCTGCTGCCTTGCCCACCCAATCCGCTGACCTCAGCCTTGCTGTGTGTCTTCTCTGCCCCAGCTGCCCATCTCCACCCCTCCTACCAGTCTGAATGAATATTTCTTTAACTTCTTGGTCATCGGACTTCCACACAGTTCAATTTTTTGACAGTTCCAGTTATTTTCTGTTTTTAATTTGTTCGTCGTCCTTCTTTTGGTTGTGTGAGGAGACAAAGTGTATCTACCTATGCCTTCTTGGCCGGAAGTCCTGAGTGTTATTCTTAAACGGCAACTGTTCCACTGAGGAGGAGATTGGGGAATTCCTGGATGTGATGGGCATCGATGATGGAGAAAGTCACTTCATTTTTTGGGAACCCAGGACAGTTATCACTCAATACATGGTGCAGGAAATATACCTGGTGTACCAGCAGGTGCTCAACAGTGATCCTCCATTAATGGAGAGAAAGGAAACTTTGCACACTGTTGGTGAGAATTCAAGTTGGTACCGCCATTATAGAATACAGTTTGGAAGTTCTTTAAAAATCATTAAACTGGAACTATTACATGTTTCAAGAATCCCACTTTGTGTATGTATCCAAAGGAGATGAAATCAGAATCTCAAAAGGATACCTGCACACTCATGTTCATTGCAGCGTTATTCACAATGGTCAATTATGTAAACCACCCACATACCCACCAGCAGATACATGTGTAAATAAAACGTGATATATACATACAGTGGAATATTGTTTGGCCTTAAAATTGGAAGAAATCTTGTTATATGGGACAGCATGAATGAACCTATAACATAGTAATCTAAATGAAGTCAGTCAGTCACAGAGCGTTAAATACTGCATGAGTCCATTTGTATGACATATTTGAAATAGTCAAACACATAAAACACAATGTAGAGTGGTGGCGATGGGCTGGGTATAGGGAGAAATGAAGAGTTACTGTTCAGTGGGTATATCAGTTATGCAAGAAGAATAAGTTCCAGAAGTCTGCTGTAAACATTGTGCCCATATTTAACAATATTCCATTGTGCACTTGAAAATTTGTTAAGAGCATATTGTCATGGTAAGCGTTCTTACCACAATGAAAATAATAAAGTTGACTGCCTTGCTCTCTCCCCAACTAGAGAATAAGCTGATTAAGTGGAAATACTTGGAAAAAAAATTTATCATGTTAATGGGAATGTAAATGGTGCAGTCACTGTGGAAAAACAGTATGGAGGTTCCCCAAAAATTTAAAAAGAGAACTACTATATAATTCATTAATACAACTTCTGGATATCTATCCAAAGGAATTGATGTTGGGATCTCGAGAGATCTGCACTACCAAGTTCGTTGCAACATTGTTCACAATAACCGAAAAATGGAGGCAAACTACAAGTCCATTTATCGATGAACAGATACAGAAAACATGGTTATCACATGCAACGGGGTGTTATCCAGACTTAGAAAGAAGGAAACTTTGCCATTTGTTACACCAGAGGTGAACTTAGAGGACATTGTGCTATGTGAAATAAGCCAGATAGTAGAACAAGTACATGATACCACTTACATGAGGAATCTAAAGCAGTCAAATAGAAGTAGAATAGAATGGTGGTTTTGCCAGGGGCTGGGAAGCAGGGCAATGGGAAGGTGCTGGTCAAATGGCACAAAGATTCCGTTATGTAAGGTGATTAAGTCTTAGAAATGTACTCTACACCATAGATCTTGTGGTTTACAACATATTAGATACTTATATTATTGACAAAAGGGTAAATTTTATGTTCATTGTTCTTGTACCCCCAATATAGTAAACAAGCAAGCAAGTAAGTAAGTAAATAGAGAACTTTTGGAGATAGGGGATATATGTTTATGGCCTAGATTTGGTGATGGTTCAAGGGTGTATACTTTCTCCAAACTCACCAAGTTGTATATATTAAATATGTAGAGATTTATATATGTCAATCATACCTCAATATTTTGATTTTAAATGAATAGAGAAGATATTTTGTCTTATTTGGGGTTGTAGTCTCAGCACAGTGCCTAGTATATACTAGGCCAAAAAGGAAAGACTATAAATAAGGAAAAGAATGTCAATTCTTGGTTTACCTAATTCCTCCTAGTGTTTTTTCTTATAAAAGTAATAATTATGTCTAGATTTGCTTAGAGTAATTAGAAATATAAGAAAAATTAAGTCCTAATAATGAAACCTCATGCTCACTCTTTGGTTTATTTCCCAATCATTAACTAAGAATGAGGTCTCTAGAAGAATTCGTTCCAGCACTGGGGATGCTTTCCAAAGCAATAGCAAAAACAACGAATTTAAAACCAAGCTCCTGCCTGTTGAACTTTAGAATCTAGGACTTGCTTTCATGTGAAAAGGAGGTTGAGATATTCTCTCTGACCTAAAAAACAAGTAAAAAGAAAAGATAAAGAAGGGAGGAGGTTTGAGTTGAAAACAATCAAATGTAAATGCAGTGAGGCAGGCAATTTGGAGTGTTAACAAAAACGGCAAACCACTCAGGGAGGGGTAATATAAGCGAGGATGCCTGGTGGGCTAGGAGAGGCTTTGGGAATGGTGATCAGAGACTGAACCCTCACTCAGATGGAGGACTGTCTCAGAGATGAAGGATAAGCCCACAATGCAAAAATAGTCCTTAACATTCATTTCGGGATTGTGGGTAAACCAGAGACATTCTCCACCTGGGGTTGGGATGAAGGTGTCACCTGCTCTCTTCTCAGTGCAATTGAACAGAGCCCCTAGTACATGTATGCACATCATCATTTGGGAGTTTCTGAGCAATAAGGGTGAAACTCTTTCGGGGTGGCGTTCCCAGGCTCCCTGTGCTGGGTGGGCACTATTTACCCTGGGATGGGTAGTCAGAGACTGCTCCATTAAAAAGGCCCTCAATTAACGTATCTTGTGTGCAATTTGGCGAATGCTAAGCAGGGTCTAGATTTGCGCTGGTGGTTAAATGAATAAGAAAATAATGGTGATTAAGATGGAAGAGCAACCTGGAGGGAAGGTACAAGTCTCTGACAAACTTCCAAGAACTTCGAGTTGTATCCAAGGGTGACAGACTCTCCCACAGATGATATATTATATCATCTGATGAGGATATATTACATAATTATCCTTGCTAAGCAGCATTTTGGTTGATTGCAATTTCTGTGTCTTGGAGTTTGGGAATATGCTCGAGTTAACTGGACTAATAAGTGACAGGGCTGGCACAAGGTTCCTGGTCTGAATTCCTCTAGAGCCCACACAGTTCATTGCACTCCTCTCTGTTTAAGGTAGACCTTGTGTTCCTTAATATTCCAAAATGTATCTCAGAGAATAAAAATAAGGATGTTGTGCTCTGAGGACTGGATGGGAATATGTAGCCAAAGCAACTAAGGGCTCGGCAGGAAAATCAAAATTATGCATAGAGAGGAGAAGCAGATATATTCAGTGACAGAATGATCCACCCCATATGCAGGGTCAGATAACTTCAAACACAGGGACCACAGAACCCTCCTGGACAGGTCCTTCCTGTTTAGGTACAGGTCCTTCCTGTACCTAAATCAGTTAAAACAGAAGCCGAAAGGCTCACTCTGACCTTTGAAAAGAAGAATGAATCAGTGTCATTTTTCTCTGGTGCACCAATATTTTTCCCTCGAGGGTGAAGACCCAGTACTGGTCTGAAGTCTAAGGTGAGGCTCTTGGTGTGGACTGCTGAGTCCATGACCACTGCCAGAACAAAAGTGGCCCTAAAAAGGCCCACCTCTGAGATCAACAGTGGGAAGTCTCTAAGAGCTTTCTGACTACATTCTGCCTGGATAGTCTCAGGGAGGAAGGCCTTGGTCTAAGATACTTTCTCTGATTCTTCAGATCAAAGAAACCTCAGCCCTAATGAGAGCCAAGGTGGGGGCGGGGGGCTCTGGATGCTAAAGAGGCAATAACTTCCCATTAAAGGTGAAAACGCAAGACAGCACCCCTACTCTGAGTTCTGGGAGTCTCCAGGCAGGGGTACTCATTTGACAGGCCCTGACTTTTCCCTAGGAGCTCACAGAGGTGAGGGCTCTGTTTGGAGGTTGGTGGACTCAGTAGAGGAAGGAGCCTCCGGCTTGGGTAGATATCAAATAAGGACCTAAGGGAGGTCTTAGAGACCTCCAGAACACCTGTCAGTGTGAGCCACCCCCATCATTTATGTCTGGAAAGCCCCAGAAAGGCAAGTGTGTTGGACTCATTGAGCAGCCTCAATTATAGAGAGCCAGGAGACCCAGGGTGGGGAATCTGAATTAAGGCTGCTGGTTGGATTAGCACCTCCCAAAAGCAGGAGAGAACAGAGTGAACCCTTCTTTGCCTGTAGCACTAGGGATCCCAGGCCTGGGGGTCAGGCATATGTGAACCTTCTTTAATTTTCATGGTATGTTGTTGGCGAGAGTATTTCTGAGTATAGGAACATCAGATCCGCAGAGGCAGGCATCCAAGGTCTTACCTAGAGTGATGGTGAGGACCTTGAATGAGGACTGAGGATCTCACCGAGCTCAGAACAATGAGTCCCCTGGAACTGTCAGCAGTGGGTGCCCCCTAGCAAGGGTGGTGGGTTGATGTTACCCTTTGGATCCTGTTAAGATGCCAAGATGATGAGGAGCTGGGTTTAAGGTGTAAATTTAGAGTAGTCCAGAGGAGGCAACCTAGGCCTTGCCAAAAGTTGATATGCTGCTCTTGAATGGGAACTGGGAAGACCCCCACACTCCATAGCAGATGGGGCTCCACAAAAGCTAGACCTGCCTACTACTGCAGTCACGCCTAGTAAGCACAGGGCAGGGCTGCTCAGCTACAGCCTCAGGCTCAATTTAATGATTTCCACAGGATTCTCAGAGGACAGGTTGCTCAGAGCAGGAGCTCTGTAGGTGCCTAGAGCAGTGCCATCAAAGAAAGCTGCAGAAGTGGCCTTCTTAAGGTCAAGGTAGTATATCTTTGATGAAGGTGCTCACACCCTCTCATCTTCCCTCCTCTCATGCCCAGATCACCTGCTGTCCCACCTGCACTCCTGAGTACTCTCTTTGACAGCCATCATGCCTCGGGGTCGTAAAAGGAAGCTCCACACCCATGTGAAACAACACCTGGCTCAAGGTTCAATCCAGGGACAGGGGGATGCCACAGACGGGGCACTGGCCTCATCATCCCCTCCTCCTATTGAAGCTATCGAGCAGAGGAAGTCTGGTGCTGGGTCATGTAGGACTGTCAAGTGGCCTCAAAGAGCCCTACCCACCATCACTAAGTCTGCAGGTGTTTTGAACACAGGCTTATCTGAAGAAACCCACTGCAAAATGGACAACAAGCCAAGTTCCTCTAAGGCCCCACTTTCCATGGCTCAGTCTCAGAGAGACTGTCTGACCAAGATGACTGGTATGGTGGTGCAGTACCTGATGCAGATGTGCAAAATGAAAGAGCCTATTAGGAAAGCAGATATGCTGAAAATTGTCAGTAAAAAGTACAAAAATCGCTTCCATGAGATCCTCAGAAGAGCAGCTTTCAGCATGGAGGTGGTATTTGGTGTTGACTTAAAGGAAGTTGATGCTACACAACATTCTTACACCCTGGTCAGCAAAATGGATCTCCCTAACAATGGGAGGGTGAGGTGCAGCCGCACGGAATTTCCTAAGACCGGTCTCCTGATGAACATCCTGGGCATGATCTTCATTAACGGCAACTGTGCGACTGAGCAAAAGATCTGGGAATTCCTGAACAAGATGAGAATATATGCTGGAAAGAAGCACTTTCTATTTGGGGAGCCAAATAAGCTCATCACCCAAGACTTTGTGACACTGAAGTACCTGGAGTACCGCACAGTGCCCAACAGTGATCCTCCATGCCACGAGTTCCTGTGGGGTCCAAGAGCCCATGCCGAGACCAGCAAGATGAAAGTGCTGGAGTTCTGGGCTAAGATTAATCACACCGTTCCTAGTGCCTTCCCATCCTGGTATGAAGAGGCTTTGCGAGATGAGGGAAAGCCCAGGCCACAATTCCATGAAGGGCTGGCACCAACACCAGGGCCATGTCCAGCAGCTGCTCCCACACCTGGTGAAGTTGAGGCCGAATCTTCATTTAGTGGTTGAAGAGAACAGTCAGTGTTCCAAGCAGTGGACAGCTGGGTGTGACTGAGGGAGCACAGGGTGTGATCCCTTACTGTTCCTATTGTGTGGATGATTTGGAGATTCGTCTGTATTTTTACTTTTTCCTGTTTTCAGTGGGTTTACTGCTAAATAAAGGTTTATCTGTCATTATAATCTAAGTTAATTATACTGGTCACACTTGTTGTTTATCAGGCTTAAGAGTGAGATTTTGCTGTTTTGTACAAGAAATTGGGAGAATTCATTTTGTTAAGTAATCTGGTGTGAGGTAACCCGCATTTCCTTGAAAATGTAGACATGAAACAATAAAAGATACGGTATCACTAAATAGTAAAAAAATAATGTCAATATTGCCTTCCCAACCCCTTTTACTCTGTGTTTTGTAAAGTTATTAATAAGAATATGTACTTAACTAATTCAAGAATATAGAAATAAGCTGTAATAAATTAGTCTTCATGCTCACAGGCTCACTTAATCCCAAACTGTAATTGCACACCTGCTCTTCAGGGGCTCCATACTTACCCTGGGAGAGGCGAGAAGAGGAAGACCAAGCCACGGACCATAAAAATTACAGTACCAAGAAGCAGCTATCATATTGGGGAAGACAGACCCCAAAACCAACTGAAAAGACAGGATAAGAATGGAGAAAGAAAGGTGGCTCCAGAGGAGAGCAGTGAAGTATAAATACCCTGAGGCAAGGCAGTGTTGGATCTTGGGAAAAGCAAAGTCCCTCAATGGGAGGGATTTTCATTTAGCTGAATGGTAGGCAAGATGATGCTGTGAAAATCGTGAGCAGAGACCAGGCCCTCAGATAGATGGCGGGCCACATATTTGAAGAGGAATTCTGGAATGGGAAACTGCACTTAACAGTTACTTAGAAATTCCAAGTAAACCAGACAGAAACCACCTGGGGCAGAGACGGGACATATCCTGTGCTCTTGTCCCAGTGCAGGTGAGCACAGTGTGCAAGTTAGATGTTTTAGTCACATGGTCTCCAGGGAATCTCTAAGAAAGAAACGTGATACTCCCTTTAGGAGGGAATGCCCAGAATTTCCTGGCCTGACACTCTTTCTCTCCAGCTGGAAGAGTCAGAGTCTGTTCCTTTAAAAAGACTTTCGCATTAGGTTACCTGGCACAGAATGTGGCCAACTCGAAGTAAGGTTAAATTGTTGCTGTGGTTAAGTGAATGAAACTAGGAGTGGCCTAGAGAGAAGGACAGCAGAGGAGGCAAGACTTTGGTCCTTGCAACATATTTTGAGAGTTTTCTGGTACATCTACTGAGGACGTTTACCTCACAACAATGGGCATTGTACAACATATTCTAAGAGGCAGGGAGGGGAATATGACTGAGTTGTCCTCGCTAAGCAGCATTTTGCCTGTTGGGTTTTCTTTGTCTTACAGCACTGATATTCTCTGACATCTTCCACATTAAAAACTCTTTATCTCAGTGTAGTGGGATGAAACCCCAGGGAATAAATTAATCATAACAGGAACTGGCATCTCAAAGTCAATACAGGACAGGTACTTTGCATGCAGTTTATACATTCCACTGGCATCCAAGTTGGAGCTTATCAAACCCAATGCACAGGTAAAGAGACTGAGGCTTGTGGTGCTTGCTAATGTGCATGACTGGGTACGACTGTTAAGAGAAAGAGTGGGAACTAGACCCCTGGCCTGAATTAGTCTTAGGTCTACATTTTCCCTCTCCTCCCAAGCTGAGGTTGACTTTGTGTCCCCTCATTCACCTTTCTTCTCCCTTCCCTCAAAAGTATCTTAGGTGATTTAGAAAAAAAAAAAAAGAAGAAGGAGTCTGTGTTCAAAACATTAGATTGAAATACATGCCAGAGTAATAAGCATTTTGAAATAATTGGGGCATGAATAAGGGAGAGAAAGAGATAACATTTGCTGACAATATGATCATTTATAAGTCTAAAATCAGTGCAGCTCAAAAGATCAGGGGCTCACAAAACCATTCTGGACAGCGTCTTGTGGAAAGAAATTTAAATCTACCCAAGCAGAAGTTACACCAGAAACTGAGTCTAGCTGGAAAAGGGAGGAATGCATTGGTGTATTCTTTTCTCATTGACAGGACATCTGTCCTGGGGTCTGCACCTGGGGGTACAGCGCCCCAATCTCACTTCATACCTGGGTCAGGGAACCATTCTCTGAAGAGTTTGCTATAGGGAAACTGGGCAAGAGTTTACAGAGACATGGTCTTTACCAGACAGGTTTGGATTAGAAATGGGAGCCATAAGGAAGATTCCCTTACAGGACAAGGGAAAGCAAACTGCCAGGCAATGGTGAGTCTGTGCATCCCTTCACTTATTCTTCAGGGCTCTCAGGGACTTGCGAGGCCACCCTAGGAGGATAACCCAAGGTCACTAGAGGGAAGGGTCCTAGTCTCTGACACATATGAAGGTGAAGACCCTGAATGAGGAATGAGGGAAGTACCCACACGGAATAATGTGGAACGTAGATACCCAACTCGCCTGTCACCTCCCAGAGTCCCAAAACAGCCTTGACAGGATACGACTGAACCTGCTTTCCGCTTCTGAGGTCAAGAAGGTAAAGGCCTGATTCTGAGGTTCGTTGACTCTGGTGAGTAGAGGTAAGATTTCCAAGGTGTGTCAGGAGGAAGGAGAGTACCATAAAGAGTTCAGAGACCACCAAACTCTTACCAGGGGAGACCTCACCCAATTCTCTCTATTCCTTTGGCAGGAGAGATCCAGGAATAAACGTCAGGCAGTGAGGGTCTCGTATCCATCTCAGAGGTAATAGAGGACTTAAGAGTGTGATGAGGGTGTAGAGCCCACTTCAGTAGAGAAAGAAATCTCAGGCCTTCACACGAGTCAGATTTACAGTACTGAGTTGGAACCCTCAGTGGGATCTCCACCATAGGGCCTCAACCTGCATTCAAGATTTAAATTCCTAGGGCTCGGGGGTGAGACTGAGGCCTCTCCCTCACGTTTTCACATGCTGTTGTTTCACACAGCAGTTCTAGCATTTTAGCAGACTGAATAGAAAGCACAGAGGCTACCCATACACCCTCTCACCAGAAGCACTCACAGCCACCCACACGAGCAACATCCTGCCACAGAGCGGTACATTTAGTGCAACCTGTGAACTTACATTGGCACATTGTCAGCACACAGAGTCCATAGTTACATTAAACATCGTACTTGGTGGTGTACATTTGGGGAGCTTGACAAAAGTATTACGACTTTTAGCCACACTGTAGTGTCATGCACCATAGTTTTACTGCCCTAAAAATGCTCTGTGCTCCACCTCTTCATCCCTCCCTGCCACCTGACTCCTGGTGACCACTGACCTCTTTGCTTTTCCTACAGTGCCGTCTTTTCCAGAACATCACATAGTTGGAAACCCGCAGAATGTAGCCTTTTAAATTGTCTTCTTTCTCGGAGTAACACATATTTAAGCTTCCTCCATGTCCTTTCATGGCTTGAAGGCTCATTTCTTTTTTCTGGACCTACCACGTTTAGCTATCCATTAACCTGCTAAAGGACTTCTTGGTTGATTTTAAGTTTTGGCAATCATGAATACAGCTGCTATAAACATTTGTGTGCAGGGGTTTAAAATTTTATTTATGTTTAATTTTACAGTTACAGTTTGTGTTTAGTACTATCTTGTGCAGGCATATTTTGCGGATATATATTTTCAACTCATTTGGGTAAATACCAAGAAGCAATGTTGTTACATAGTACACTGAGAATATGTTTAGGTGTTTTATTTTTAAGAAAAGACATTTTAGTGATTTATGACTGACATACAGAGAGCTGTACATATGTAACATGTAGAGACTGATCAGATTGGAGAGCCTTGTGGGGTTCAAGAGCAGTGCTCTCAAGAAAACCTGCTGTGGCAGTCTTGGTTAGGGCCAAGGTGGAATCTCTGTGCTCCAGGAGCTCACACCATCACACTGTCCTTCCTCCAGGTGCATCATCATCCTGAGAAGTCATACCAGGCCCAGAGTAAGAGCCAGGATCTCAAGTGTTCTCAGGCTACTGTTCAAGGAAGAGTCCCTTTCTCCTCATTTCTTGCTCTGGGGGTGCTACGTTGGATACCCCCATGCCTAGCATTCCTTAGAGCCTCATAGATCCCCAACCTCTGCTATTACTTCTACAGGCATGTTAGATTGAAGAACAGTATCAAAATACTTTTTTCATTTTGTGGTTAAAAAAGCAGGCAGCCTTCTAACTAGTGATGAGCCAATGCGGGGCTCCTGGGAACACAGTGCATACCATCTCTGTGTCCCTGTACAATGTGGGGAAAGCGCAGATTTGTATTTCCTCTTTTTCGATTTGAAATGATGCTACTTTCAATTAGAGGATTACTTACCTCCAAACCCTAAGTTTATGAGTGGCATACATCACGTATTTATTGGAGATTGTCAGGTTGGAAAATAGAAATCCTGGTATTCTGTAAGAAATTGAGAATCCTTGGATAATTTCATGTTATTCAGAACAAGACAGAATAACACTGGAATATGGATTTTTGTGAAAAAGGATGTTACCTCACGGTAAAGTCCGTGTGACCGTGAGATAAGAAGAAAAAAGTAAAACGTTCAGATCTCGGTTTGCTTTATTCCATTCAGTTCCTTTGTAAAATTTCAGCATACGGAACTGGCTTGGCTCAGCTTATTCAAGAATGTAGGAGAACTTAAGTCATAAGTTTGACTCCTTGTGCACTCACTCTTTACATGTCCTATTATTAATTTAGCATCTGCTGTTGGAAAGGCTCCTGGCTACCACTAGGAATGCAGGAAAAATAGAGCCTATCTGCACTGCCAATAGGATTTCGGATTCTAAGAGCAGCTTTCATATAAAAAACATAGGGAGGCACTCTGTAGGACTGAAAGGAGCAGTAAAATTAAGGGGTCACAAGCAGGGCGGGAGGCTCCAAAGAGGGGTCTAGTGTCGAAGCGGTAAGTCAAGGAAGTTAGAGAACGGGAAACTGAAAGTCGTGCGGTGGGTGGTAATTTGAAGTTCACAGCATGGTGGACTAGATGAGGCTGTGGTAATGGTAAGCAGGGGTCAGACCCTCAGATAGTTAGTATCAGAACTTTGACACTTACTCCAGGAATGGGAAACTACCCTTACTATTTACTTTGGAATGATGAGGAAACCAGAGAGAATCACCAGTTGGGAGAGGGATGGATCGCATCCTGCGCTCCTGTCCAAGTGCACGTGACACTAGTGCACAGACTAGGTGTTGTATGCACTTCATCTACAGAGAGCGTGTGCAATATAAGGGTGATAATCAGTGTTTGGAAGCTCAGCAACCACTGTGTTGACACTACTTGCCGTCGGTTGGTGAGCGAGAGCCCATTCCATTAGGATGACATTAGGATTCCTTTTGCTATCATTTGGAAAACTCTAAGAGAGGTGTAGATTTTACCTGATGGTGAAATTACTGAAGGCAGAGGAGGTTTCTATGAAAGGGAGCTACATGGGAAGAAAGACAGACATTGAACCAATTTCTAGCAGATGCGAGTTGTACCCATACGCAAAAATACCCTCACACTCAAAATATGATTTAATGGGAAGAAATTTACTCAGACTGTCTTTCTGAATGACATTTTGGACTGATTTGGTGGTCCATGTACTGGAGTGCCACATATTCTCTGACATCTACAGGAGTTTTTAAATCTTTAAGGTCAGTGGTATTTTTCTTGGGTAGAAATGATCCATGGACATAACAGACATGGTGCAAAATCGCAATGCATTCAAGACACCTAGCCACGTGTTTAGCTACATTAACCACAATGCACATGCTCCAAAAGACAGGACTTAACAAACCCCCTCACAAATGCAGAATCTGGGGCTCACAGACTTGCTAACGTACCTGAGGTCACACAGCTAATAAGGGACAAGACTGCGACTACACACACTGGACTAGGCTTGTCCAGAGCTCACACCAGAGCACTCCTTCCAGCTGACCACGAGTCAGTTAATTCACATATGTCTACTACTCCAAAGTGTATCTCCAGAGATAAAGGGGAAAGCCCTGTGAACAA
>PVJD01017149.1:0-18457 GCA_004026545.1 Mormoops blainvillei
TGCCCCTCTTCCTGCCTCTGTCAGCTTCCAGGAGGAGCTGGGAGGCTGTGCTTCTCGGAGGGTGACCCACACGCCACTGGCATCAGAGCGTATGGAAAAGTTTGCAAAATGTGGATTCCCAGGCCAGGCGCCAGCCCTGCTGACTCAGAGCCTCTTCCAAGTGGGGGAGTGGGTCCCAGTAATCCACTTTATTTCAATAGGCTATTTCTTTTTTTAATAGACTTTTTAAAATAAACTTCATTTTTATAGAGCAGTTGTAGGGGCACAGCACCAGTGAGCAGAAAGTAGAGAGTTCCCGTGCTCCCCGTCTACGCTTAGCCATTCCTGCTACCAACGCCCCCACCAGCGGGGCACGTTAGTCACAATCGAGGAACCTCACAGAGTCACCATCGCCCAAGTCCCTAGTTTACATCAGGATTCGTCTTGGTGTGGTGCATCCTATGGGTCTGGACAAATGTGTAATGACTTGTCTCCACCATGACAGCATCACACAGGCTATTTCACTGCCCGAGGCGCCCCCCGTGCTCTGCCTGTTTATCTTCCCTCCCCCAAACTCCTGGCAGCCACCGATCTTCTCACTGCCTCCATAGCTTTGCCTTCCCCAGAACTTCCTCTCACTGGACTCATATAATATGTAGCCTTTTCAGACTGGCTTCTTTCACTTAGTAATCGACATTTAAGATTCTTTAATGTCTTTTCATGGCTTGATAGCTCCTATCTTTTTAGTGATGAATGATATTCCATTATCTGATGTACCACAGCTAATTTATCCATTCCCCTGGCGAAGGACACCTTGGTTGCTTCTAACTTTTGGCAACTGTGAATAAAGCTGCTAAAAACATTTGTGTACAGGATTTTGTGTGGACACATTTTCTACTCCTCTGGGGAAACGCGAAGGAGTACAGTTGCTGGATCGTGCGGTAAGGGTATATTTAGTTTGGGGGGCTGTCTTCCAAGGTGGCTGCACCATGTTGCCTCCCCGCCAGCAGTGAAGGAGGGTCACCGTTGCTCTGCCTGCTCTGAGCACCTGGTGCCATCAGGGTCCTGGATCTTCCCCATCGTCACAAGTATGTACAATCTTAACTTCCTACAAGCCCCGCCCCGGTACGTCCGACACTGTCTAAGTCTGGGAGCCCCTGCCCAGAGGTGTGACCCCTGCCTAAGAAATTGTGAGTGGCTCTGTTGCAGGAGCAGATGGAAAGGCAGCCCCAGGGTCTCCGGGACATCACCCGAGGTCCCAAGTGCCCCCAGAGGACTCACAGGTCTGCATTCAGTGTTGCCGCACAGGGTGAACCACAGGGTCCTCCTTGGTCATATGCACAGGATCCTTGAGTAATGCCTCATCCTGCAGCTATAGAAGTTTCTAGAACCCACCAGCTATTCACTGAAGAATCCTCAGGGGATCTGCTTCACTTGGTGGGTTTTGCTTCTGCAGGGGCCAAATCAAGCCTCCCCGTGCACATTCCCCCCAGCCCCGCCCCGGCAGGCTGCCTTTGGCTTTGGTCCCTGTTAGTTGCTGCTACACAAAGCAGCCCTCGTGCGTGGTAACGTCACCGTCGGCACTGCGAGCTTGCCGGGGCCGGGATCTCTGGACTGCCGCCAAGGGCCGCGTGACGCACAGACCCGTGTCAACACTTTCCAGCCCCGAAGAGGCATGGCCTGGAGCCAGTGCAGGGTGCATGGGGGCCAGGCTACCCCCAGCACACACCCAGCCCCGGAGCCCCAGGGTCTCCCTCTTGCCCTCACCACTTAGCTGCCCTCCCGACGGCTCGTATTAAACTTGATGAGGGTGGTGAGTGCTTAGCTCCCTCACTGAGGACTGAGCAGAGGCTGGCACACTCCCAAGTTCAAGCAGCGTTAGGGCAGCAGCCCCCGGATCCCTTAATAGTCACAACATCAACTGCTGTCTGTGGCAAGGGCCCAGGGTGGGTGCAGGAGGGGACGGGGGCCCCCGCTGGGAGGGACAGAGCTGGCCTGGGGAGCTCAGTTTTTATCTGGGATCTGATGCGGTCTGTTCCGTGGATCTAGGGAATGAGGCTAATGCTTCCAGGGGCAGGTAGCTTCATTTCACAGGGAATGATTCCCAGAGCTGCTGCCCGTGTCCTCTCCCTGCTGTGAGGGTGGATTCCTCAACGCCACACTGACCACTCTGGAGAAAAAGGCCCAGCGATCCCTCTCCTTTGGGGTCAATTTTCACATTCTTGGGGACTCGGCCCACCTCTATGATTGGTGGGGTCACTTCTGCCACGGAGCGTGAGCAGCAGATTGAATCCAAGGTGCCCTCGCAGGCACCTCATTTGAGAGAATCTAAGACAGACGTGAATTTGGGGAAGCACTTTGAAGGAGAGGCAACTGTGACGCCCCTGAAGCAGGAGGAAGAGAGCCGTCATTTGCACAGGATTCGAAGACCATCTTCGAAAGTGGGACAGACGCGATCAGCGCGCACGCCCTTGGGTGGCGAGCAGCGCACCCGAAGCCTGGGCCTTGCTGAGGGCAGGGCGTGCATGAGGGCCTTCAAGGTCTGGAAGTAGCGCTTCTGTTTTCTCCAGAGAATAACCGGTGCAGCCAACATCTAACCCAAGAGCCGTGCACTCCTCTGTAAGTGGGGGAAGGCCTCTCAGGATGATGCTGGTGAGACTGGCGCGGTCACAGGTGAGCCAGCAGGATGCAAACAAAGCAGGGCCCTTAGACTGCCACCCAGAGGCACCTTCAGTGCTTGGCTTGACCCCTCCTGCAAACCCACCGAGAATTGCGGCGGAGAAATGTTGGCTGTTTTATTATGAACGGCGCCACCCGGGAGAACAGGAAGCTAATGCTCAAAAGCCCGGACCCCCGACGGCGTGTAGGTTACAGATTCCATAGGGCGAAATCACAAAACATGGAGAGTTAGAATTCAAGGTTGTGCTGGGAGCCCATTGGTCGGAAGTGAGGTCAGGCTGATGAACAGGTCTTGAGGACAGCTCTGAGGTCTGTCCCTGTGTCCCTCTGTCTGGTCTCATGGGAACGTAGCCAGGTGGTCGGTCCACCTTATGGCTCAGATGTTACCAAGTGACCTTAACTCAAGATGTTACCCTGAGCCTGCCAGAGGTCCAACCTTGTGACCGTTAGTCAGGTCTGGGCTACTGTCTCATGCTGCCTCTGGGGTCGCTGATTATGCAGGGGAAAGGCTACGTCTCTGAGGGTATGAAAGAGAGAGAGAGAGAGAGAGAGAGAGATGAGTTCTAGAGCTAGGATTTAAAGCTAAATTAAATCAAAGTCATTAGGACACTCGACCTTACTGTCCCCCGTGCCCTAACCTCTTCTTACATGGACACCAGTTCCATTGGGGTAGGACCCACCCTTTTAACTTGATTTTAACTTTAATCACCTCCTTAAAGCGCCTGTCTCCCAATATTCTGAGGTATTGGGGGGTAGGGTTTCAACACAGGAATTTGTGGGGAACACAATTCAACTGGTAACGCCTAGCAAGCCTCTTCCCTCTCTGCCAGCATCTCCTCCCCGCCTCCCTAGCTTTGGCCTCTCTGGAACCAGAGCTTTAAAGGGATGAAGGGATTCTGTCTGCCCAACTTTGGGGCCCTCTGGCCTCAGCGGATTTAGAAAACTACCCTTCCTCTCAGGGATGTCCTCCTGGGCTTTGTGGGGGTCCCCTCCTGTGATTCTGAGGGGCTGCACTCCTTTAGTTCCCTCAACAAGGGGGATGCTGTGCAGCTGGGGACAACTCCCTCTCAGCCCTTCGTTTTCGGGGATGGAGACGCTGTCTTTTGGAGTGTCAAGGGCAAAGACATGCAAGGGGCTCTAGGTCCGCTTTTCAGGCGAGACCGCATCTGTCCCGGTGCACCCTTTGCCGGGACTGACCGCTGCCCCTGCAGCTTCGTTACGCCTCCTCCCGCCAGCTCAGCCGGCTTCTTGCCCCTCAGAGTCCCAGGCCAGGCTCGGGCCCGTGTTCCTCATCAGTGCCATGATGTGTCTGCTGAAAGTCCCTCTCCCCAGGCTGGAGGTAAGGGGACGTGTCCCTATGCCTTGCCCATGGCATTGCCACAGTGTAAGAGCTCTCCCTCAAACTCCTGCCCTCTCCCCGTCCTTCTTCATAGGTGTCGGGACAGTGTCCAGAAACGTCCCCTGGAAGCCCCACTGGGTGGGCTGGTTCTCACCTTTGGAAGGCAGGGGTGCTGGACACACAGGTCGGTGCCTCAGGGGAAACTGAGGCAGAGTGCAGTCTCTGTACCCCATTACAAAGTGTGACATTAATTGGGGTGGAAATTGGGTGGCTGTGGAGGGAAAGGTTGGAACAACATTAACCACCAGCTAAAAATGGGGTGCACAGCTGAGGGCCAGAGGTGGCTTTTTTCCTCCTAATCTTGGGTCTCTAACTCCAGGCAAGCCAGCACCACCTGTTCAGTGCTCTGTGGTCTGAATAACTTGCTTCCAATGGGCACAGTTAACTGAATGGTGCTTTTCTATGGGAAGTACCCCTCCCAGTCAAAGACAGACCAATGAAGGCAGCAAAACATAACATTAGCATAAAAATTATTTTTTTAAATATAATACAATTTAGATAAAGTCCAAAGAAACACAAACGGGCCCGGAGGCAAGAGAGAGCATGGCGTTGAAGAGGGAGTGATACGCATTGGTGGTTAGGCGTTTGTGTCACCAGCCTCTGAGGGCCACGAATCTTTTCTGATATTGCCTTAAAAGTACCCGATCTAAGTCGCACTTACGGAGTCATGACGTGAAATGTGCCTCTGTTGGTATAAACATTTCTGCTGTTGGCGCTAACGATCCCTTGTTGGCTTGTTTTGTGCTGTCATGGGGAACATGTCTGTATATCTTTTCTAATCCCAGAAAAAAATGTCAGACTCTTTTCCCTGCCCCACTGCTCAGAGTGTCTTGTCTTCTTCTCTTTTTCCCTGTGCGGACAGATGTGGCGAACGACAGAAGCCCCAGCGCACACGTGAGCATCCCTCCCCTCTCCCCGGCACTTCCGCCAGGTGGTTTCTCTCTCCTTCACCCTGACTCTGTGCTCTGCCCATCAGAGAGTCGCCTCTACCTATAATGCACCTTGGGTTGCGTGGTTTTCCTTTCTGGGGCTGAACTTGAGCAGATTCCAGCTATCATTTTCTCCGTTGATGACACAACGCCATCATCTGCCCAGACAAGGTTGTCTGACACACAGAGACATCCACGTCTTCTTTGTTCCTGGTCCCACTGTCCCATCACCGCAGTCTTATATTATCACCGCATCCTCCTGACCCTCCCCTCACACTTGTGTGTGTGTACATCCAGGAAATGTATAGTATTATTCTGGGTATCATTTGATTTACATAAATAATACACTATATACTTCATTTTCTAACTTTATTTCTTTATCCAGCCTTATGTCTTTGAGTTCAATGCGTGTTGACAGAAATCTAGTTCTTTCTTTTACCGCCCACCACCCTCCCCAGGGAGAGTTAGATCTGAGAGTTTCTAGGGTCACACTGTGAGGGAGCCAGGGTCCAGGGACCACAGTGTCTAGGCAGAGCTGATAACCGGGGGGAAGGCTCACCGGGCAGGGAAGAATGGCACACGCTAGGGATTGCGTGGGCTGTGAGCAGGTGCAAATAAGAAGAGTTCAGCCTGCAGCAGGAGACATTGAGGTGACCTGTAAGAAAAAGCTTCTTCACATCAAGGCTTGCTGAATTCTGGACTGTGGCCAAAAGCTGCTGTGGAAAGTTATGTAAAAGCCCTTCAACAAAGAGCAGCCTTTCCCAAAAGCAGGAGACTAACTGGATGGCTTTTCCTGGCACCCCACAATTTTCTCTCTGGTTTTCTACCCCAGGCAGCAAGGGGCAACTTCTGGGGTGAAAGAACAGAAGTGGTGGAGAGCGCCCAAGCCCCCTCCATCTGTCTCTGAGAGCTGAGCAAACACCGGTCGGGTCGCCCTTCCATGCTCTGGTGACACTCACCACAACTCTGTCTCAACAGTCACTCTCCAGGTCCATCTCTGCCACACCATCTGTGATGCCGGCGCCTGGCACAGAGCTTGTCCTCAACACATGTTTACTGCATGAACCTTGGGTGAACTCTACCTCCCATCCCATTTCTAGAGCCTAGAAGCATTGGCCAATATCCACATTGCCCTTGGGTTATTCATTCATTTATTCATTCATTCAACAAAGATTGACTGAGTCTACCACAAGCCAGGAGATGGGGTCAGGTAAATAAAGTGACAGATGAAATACACTGGTGTGTAGAGCACTAATCTGATGGGGGGCGAGGGGGGAAACATCCCAGCTGGTCAAACAAGAAGAGACTGAAGAGCAAGTATTCCAGGCTCTTCCCAGAGGGGACAACATAGGAAGGCTGGGGGAAGGATGTAAACAAAGATGAGGTTAACTCCCAGCTCACAGGGCAGTAGCGGAGTGTGCTAAGAGATTGCAAAGCCAGAGCGTCTGCCCGGTCAAGCATCGACTTTTATCTGAGGGCCATGAGAAGCTGTTGGAAAGTTTATACTAGCAGAGAAGTGACAATTCGATCAGATATGCGTATTTGCTGCAGTAGGGAGAAGGGACTGAAGAATGGCAAAACAAGATACCCGTTAGGGAGCTGCTTCTATAACCCATTCATTCTACAAATGTTTACGGAAGGTATAGTATGGGCCAGGCTCTGAAGAGATATTGGACATAAAATGGGGCACGAAAGAGAAAGGGTCCTGCTTTCATGGAGCTTATGATCCAAGGAGACATCAGGAAATCGATGAACCACAAGGACTGCGTGGTGTAATTATAAAGAGAGGTAAGTTTTCAAATGGAAAAGAACAGGGCTCTCTGAAAACACCGAACAAAGGAATCCGCCCTCCAGATAAGAACTAGGGCAGTTACAGAAAGGGAAAGAGAAGAGAAGAGTGTACGAGGCATGGAGGCGTAAAGGGGGGAGGAGGGAGGAGTGAAGGAAGGGACCATGTTACTGCTTAGCAGCAAGACAGGTAGGGGGTCCCCTTCTCAACCAGGGGGGATGTCGGATCGCAGGAGGAAGAACACGTTGGGTGTAGGCACCCGTGGACTTCCAATAGGAGCTGTCCTATTGGCAGGCGCATACGGTTCTAAAGTTCAGGAGAAAGTGATCCGGCATTATCAGCTCATGGCATCTATTGCACATACCAGAGCCGGCAAGTTCAAGGGTTCTGGGAACCAGGGACCAGGTAGGTGCTGGAAGAGGCTGCGTCAGGCTGGGTCCCAGGGGCTGACTCTAGGGGGAACACGGCAGAGACCCAGTGAAAAGCCCTCACTTACTCATCTGCACATGTTCTCCTGAAGTCTAAGCTGGGAGAGCCTTGACTTTCTGGCCCGGGGAGGCCTTGCAGCCTGGCCACAACTTTACCCAGCAAGAGACACTCGCACGTCTTGATGGTTGGAGAAGCCACGGACTACATTAGGCTTCAAGTCAAAATGGGGACTGACCGGACTGTGGCCACTTGAAAGCAGCAGCCTCTCAAAATTTTCTAAAGGAATTAGGGCTCCAGCTACACGGAGCCGAGGAACCCCGCAGGTCTGCAAAGGCCCAGCCACCTCAGGACCCACCGCACGTGCGCTGACCTCCCAGGTCTCCAGTGCCGGGCACCAGGAACCAGGCAGGCGTCTAGAGAGTCCAGGTCTTGGGAGCTGGCCCTTAAGGTGACAAGGCAATGCCTAATAAAAAGCTTTCATTTTTAGTTTATTAGGAGATATTGTTCCAGGGGTTCTTGAACCGTATGGATACAAGGTTTTAGCAGCAAACACAGAAGTTGATCATTGGGGCCCAGAGGATGAGCTAAACAGTTTTCATCCAGGGGTACAGAGGCTGGTCAATGATATTCCTTTTGGTATTGCACAACGAGGCAAGAGGTGCAGGTTCAGGACCCCTGGAACCCATCTCAGTTTGTCACTAATAAAGCTGCACGTTGATGCCCAATGGCTGGTCCCAAGCCAGATTAGCAGAGCTTGTATTTATTCTTCTGATACCCTCTACAATACCCAGAAACACAAAGCTACTCCATCACTACAGAAAGGAAAACTTCGTTCATTTGGACCCCACCAACTCAGAATCCCCAGGGGTTTGGATTCCGTTTGCTTTTGAGTTATCTGTGAAAGACAAGTTTCGTTAAACAAGACAAATACTGTTATAGGGTTACGGTTTACTTAATTAAAAGACACGAGTTCTTTGTAGGTCCTTTGGCTTTCTCCTATGTGTAGTTAATGGTCTGTGGTCCAGCGGTTTCCACTGGAAGGTTCTTCTCCAACCAGGCAAAGCAGAGAGAGAGAAATGCCAACATGAACAGCCTATGTTCTCAAAATGAGTCACCGATTTGGGTATTAGGGGGGTGCTGGCCTTGTAGAATCGATTAGGAAGTATTACCCCTGCTTCTGTGTTTTGCAAAAGACTATAAAGAATTGGTATCACTTCTTCCTTTAATGTTTGGTGAAATCCACAGCGAATCCAACTGGGTCTGGTGCTTTTCGATTTCAGAAAATTATTAATTATTGATTCAATTTCTTTAACATCTGTTAAATATGGGCCAGTTTAGATCGCATATTTGTGTGTATTTTAGTAGGTTATGACTTTCAAAGAATTAGCTCATTTCATCTAGGTCATCAAATCTGAGGGCAAAAACTTGTTTATAATATCCCTTGATTATTCTCTTAAAATGCCTGGGATCGACAGCGTTGGCCCCTCTTTTATTCCTAGTGTTAGTAATTTGCGTCCTCCCTCTTTTTTCTCACTTCACCTGGCTAGAGGCTAATTTTATTGATCTTCTCAAAGAACCGCCTTTGGTTTCATTGATTTTATTTATTGATCTGCTTTAAACTTCATTGATTTCTGCCCTGGATTTTATTATTTATTTTTTTCCCGATTATTTTGGATTTAATTTGCTCTTTTTTCTAGTTTCCTAAGGTAGACGCTTAGATCATTTAGACCCTTTTTTAATTTTATAATATATGCATTCAATTGTATAAATTTCCTTCCAAGCACTGCTTTCATTGCATTCCACAAATTTTGATAGGTTGTATTTTTCTTTTCATGTAGTTCAAAATAGCTTTGCATTTCTCCTGACTCCCATGTTAATTAGAAGTACGCTGATTAATCTCCAAGTATTTGGGGGTTTCACTCTATAATTCCGTTACTAATTTCTAATTTAATTCCATCATTATCTAAAAGCAAACTTTGTATGGTTTCTATTCTGGGAGAGGCATGTTGAAGTCTCCAACTATAATGCTGGGTTTGTCTATTTCTTCTTGCATTTCAGTTAGTTTTTGTCTCATGCATTTTGAAGTTCTGTCGCAGGTGCATACACAGTAAGGACTGTTATGTCTTCTTGGAGACGTGACCTTCATCACTATCTAACCTCTCTTATCTCTGATAACTGTCCTTGATCTAAAGTCTGCTTTGTCTAACATTAATACAGTAAAAATAAATAGATAGATAGATAAAATTAATATAGCTACTCTGGCTTTCTTTTAATTAGTTATAATAGTATATATTCCTGTATCCATTTAGTCTTTATCTGTGTCTTTATATTTAAAATGGGTTTCTCATAGAGAACATATGGTTTTTTTAACCGACTCTGACAGTCTCTGTCTTTTAATTTGTATACTTAAATAACTGACATTTAAAGTGATTATTAATACAGTTGAATTAATATCTGTATCTCTTACTGTGTCTAGTTACTGCATGTGTTCTTTGTTCCTTTTTTTGTCCCCGACTCTTTTTCTGGCCTCTCTGCTTTTAATGAAGCATTTTATGATTCCGTTTTCTCTCCCCTCTTAGCATATTAACTGTGATGGTTCATTTTATGAATCAACTGGTCTGGGCCACGGGGTACCCAGATATTTGGTGCAATAGTATTCTGAGCGTCTGTGAGTGTGTTTCCAGACGGGATTACCCGTTAAATCTGCAGACTGAGTGAAGCAGGTTGCCCTCCAAGGCAGGCAGGCCTCCCCCGAACTGTTGAAGGCCTGAATAGAACAAAACACTGAGCACGAGAAAATTTGCCCCTCTACCCCGATTCGGGCCTTCCGCCGGCACATTGGTCGTCGCCTGCCTCCACACCTGGACTGGAGCTTACCCCATGAGCTCTCCTGAGTCTCCAGGTCGTAGCTTTCGAGACTTACCGCTCTCACCTGAGCCAACTCCTCATTTACGCACGCCCATCCTATTGGCTCTCTCTCTTAAAGAATCCTAGTTACTATGTAAGTTATAATCCTTCCGAAAACTGATTTTAGTGGTTGTCCTAGAGTTTGCTGTATACAGTTACAACTAATCCAAGTCCACTTTCAAGCAATGCTATACAGCTTCACAGGTAGTACAAGTACCTTATAACAGAGTATTTCCAATTTCTGTCTCCCATCCCTTATAACATCGCTCCATTCCCTTCACTTACCCGTAGACTATAATCATCAAATATGGTGTTGCTATTATTGTTTTGAGCAAACTGTGAGGCTGAGTGAAAATAAGAAAATTTTTTTAACTATTTATCTTTCATTTATTCCTCTTTAACACTCTTCCTTTCTTCACGTAGATCTGAATTTTTGATCCATATCATTTCCTTTCTCTATGAAGATCTTTTACTATTTCTTATAAGGCAAATCTAATAGTGACAGATTTCCTCAATTTTTGTTTGGCTGACAAAATCTTTATTTCTCCTTCACTATTAAAGGATAATTTTACTGGATACAGAACTTTAGGAGGGTAGTTTCAACACTTTCATTCATTCATTTAATTAATTTCAATACTTTAAATAATTCATTCTACTCTCTTCTTGTTTGCATAGTTTTTGAAGATAAGCCGCACATGATTCTTATTCTTGTTCTTCTACATGGAAGGCATTTTATTCTCTGGCTGCTTTCAAACTTTTTGTCTTTGATATTCATAACAGCCAAGAGGTGGAGGCAGCCTAAATGTTGACTGATGGATGAACAGATAAACAAAGCGTGTTCTAGCCACGCAATGGGATGCTACTGAGCCTTAAAAAGGAAGGAAAATCCTGACACGTGCTACAACAGAGATGAACCTCAAGGATACTATGCTAAGTGAAAAAAAGCCAGTCACGAAAAGAGAAATTCTCTATGATTCCATTTATAGGAGGTATCTAAAGTAGTCAGCTTCACTGACTATAGAATGGTGGTTGCCAGAGGATGGGAGAGGGGAAGGTGAGAACTTGTGGTTGGTACAGAGTTTCAGTCATGCAGTGAGGGAGTTCCAGGGATTTGTTACAAAAGAGTATCCCTGTGGTTGAAATATTGTACTGTACCCTTGGAAATTGTTCACAGGGTGAATTTCCTGTTGTGTTCTTTTGCCACAGCCTTTCTTTTAAAAAAGTTGCAACATCCTATCTGCAGTAAAAAAATGATTTAAAGAAAGTTTTAAAACACAAAAGACTATCACATACGATTGTTTTTATGGGTGCATACATATGCCATAAAAATAGTAAAGCAAGCATGAGAAAGATAAACATAAATTGGTAGTAGCAATAACCTCTGGAGAGAATTATAGAATATGGTCAGCTTTCTAGTGGACCAATAATGCTTTATTTTTATTTCTTAACATCTGAAGGGAATTGGGCGAAATTACTTACAATTTCTTTTTTAAATTGCTCTTTGTGTTTGTTTGAAAGCTTGATAATTTTAAATAAAAACCTAGCCCTTTCTCTAGAACTCCGTGCCCGGCGCCCTGACCCACACCACCACCAACCCCCCACCCCCACCGCGGGCTTCTCCACAGCAAGCAGCCTTTCTGGGCAGGTCTCCTGGTTCCTTCCTGCGCTTGTCAGCGAGCACTCGAGAGCTGGCATGCACTGTGATTATTGGAACGGGTTCCTGGATTTATTTATGCCACTGGCAAAAATAATTCTTCTTTCCTAAGAGACATGTCAAGGCTCTGGAATGTCTTGGGAAGAACATGCCAGAGGTGAGCCTCTTAGGGGCCCAGGCCCTGAGCAGAGGTCCCTGCTTCCTTTGGCAGGACCCAGGCACCAAGCCCTCCCTCCTTGAGCAGGAAGAAGCCCCAAGGAATGCTCCGTCCCTGAGGGTCACTCCTCGTAATGGCCGGTAGGGTGACAAGGAAGGGGTTCACAAACAAGAGGCAATACTGCTTTTCCTTGAGATCCAGGTCTGAGCTGGGATAAATCCTGTTCAGAGTCCAAATAAACCCCAAATATACATCAACCCTATGCGTCTCTGTTTCACCGCAAGGACCACAAGTTAGTTGAGGCAACTCCAGGGCAAGCCCAGGATTTGGGATATAATTTCAGGGTGAGCAACTCTGGGGCTTGAACCAACCCCCGACGTCCCCTTTCTCCTCAGTGTCCCCACAGCGGAGCCTCAATTGGGGAATGTCCTACCTGTGGGGCCACGGATGGAATCACTCATGCCTGTGTAATTAAGCCTCATTGAAAACCCACAGGGAGAGAGCTCGAGAGCTCCCAGTTTGGGGAGCACGGGACGTCTGGGGAGAGAAGCACACTCAGAAGCCCCCAGCCCCCTCCCCACACCTTGCCTCATGCATCTCTTCCATCTATATATTGAGTTCTATACATTTATAATAAGCCAGTGGCCTAATCAGGAAAACGTTTCTCTGAATTCCGTGAGCTGCCCTAGAAGATTATGGTAATCGAACCCAAGGCGTGAATTGTGGGAATCTCCAATTTATAGCCAGTTGGGCAGACGCCCAGGCTACAACCTGGACTTGCTACCGCCATCTGAAGTAGGGGGCAGTCTTGTAGGACTGAGCCCTGAACCAGTGGAATCTGATGATAGCTCCGGGTACAGTGTCAGAGTTGAGTCAAACTCTAGGACACCCAGCTGGTGCCAGAGAACCGCCAGGCGGCGGTCTGGGAAACCCCACACACGCACGACAACATCAGATGCAGAAACTTACGACTATTTTTGCAGACTTCTAAAACCAACACTATACTGTACTGCTTATATATTGTAATTCTCAAATAATATATAAAAGTATTTTAAACCTGGGATAAAGCAACATACACCAAATTCATGGCAGCGGCTGCCTTGCAGGAGCGGTGGGAAGAAAGGAATAGAATTAAGTTGTGATTGGCAGGAGACCTGAACTTTACATGTCACGGGGTTGTTTTTTTTTTCCAGAGAAATATGAAGCCAGTATGACCAACCATTAGCATTTGTTATTCTGAGGGGGAGCCCCTCAGTATTTGTTATGATATTCTTTTCACTTTTCTTTGTCTTTGTTTTCCCAAATGGGAGAGCGAGGAGAACAATGCCCTGCCCTCACAACGGTTGGGTTCCCCGAGCGCCTACCAGCACCCCTGGTCTCCCCCCAAATGCCCTGCAAAGCAGCAGAGCCAGCAGGGCAGCCTCCACGCGTGAGAGAAAGGGCCCGCCGAAGGCGAGTGACTTTGGCCAAGTCCAGGGCCAGTAAACCTGGGCTGACTAGAACCTGCCTCCGAGCTCAGAGCACTCTGTGCCAGGTCACTTTGTCTCTGAGACCCGGGAGACACCTTGACCTCCCCGAGGAATATGCTGCTGCTTACACCAGGCTTCAGGGGAGGCCACGAGGAAGGATGCCCACGTCCGCTGTGGGCTGGTCAGGTCCAGCAACGGGGGGATCCCAATGAGCACTCAAGGTCGTTCACTTGCTCAGCGATTATCTAGCGACTTTCCTCTGTGGTCCAGGCCCCCTTCTAGACACTTGAGATTCAGCCAGTAAACCAACCGATGGGCAAAACGCCCTTGCATTCCAGAGATAAATAGCGGGACACGGTCTTATATTCCCGTGGGGGGGCGGGGCGTGCAGACAGAGGCCCTGGCTCTACCCTCTACACAAGAAAGGGAGAGGAGGGTCCATTACCACCTGGCTCTCCCCCCACAAGCAGAGCCAACAGGGCCATCCCTGGGCAACTTGGGCCTGGGCCCCAGCCCGCAGGAAAGCAGGCAACGCTCCGGGCCCTACGACACACAGACCTCCCGCTCCTCTCCACCCGTCTCTCCCCCTGGTATCCAGGCAGAGCGCCCTTTTATCTCCCATCTCACTTTCACCCTCTTTATTTACTCTCCTCCCCGTGTAATATTTGTTTGAAAAGTTTTCATAAATAACACCCAAACCGACTATCTCATTCCCCCCGCAGCCCTGGCCCCAGGTCACTCCCTTCAGCCTCCCTCTCAGTGAAGGTGGCAGGTCCGACCACCGCTGTGCATCCGCCCTGGGCCTCTGACTTTCCCCCCAGCCCACAGCTATGCTTCCAGAAAGGCCACCAGCCTTCCCCTCTATCGGCTTGTCCCTGCCACCCCTTTCCGATCCCAGTCCCTCCCCACTTACGCCAGATCCTCCTTGTGCTGCTGTTTTTATCCAAATGCACCACCTTCTAAAACAATATTTACCTACTGATTATGCTGATAGTTTGTCTGCCCTCCTGCCGAATGTAAGCTCCATAGAAGCAGGAGTTTTATCTGTTTCGTCCCCAGAACCTAGGGCCGTGCCTGGCACACAGCATTCATTCCATAACCATATGCTGAGTGCACGAAAGACACTCGTGAATAAATTCATCGGAAACTACCAGAACCCGAGCGTGTGGACACAGAGGCGTGAGCAGTAGGTAGGTGGCGCTAGGGCAGACGTGCGCACAGGTGCGCAAAGACGAACGAAGCCTCACGCGTCCCCTGGGCGAGTTGGACAAAGCTTCAGGGAATACCCCTCCCCCGTGGCTCAGGTACTTCCAGGGGCAGGGCGTCCCTGCCGGCGGTAACGGCACCCGGCGGGAGCCAGGGGAGGGTGGGCCACGCTTTTCGGCAGGTCAGCACAGCTAAAACCAAGGCCGCCCCTGACCCTGCCAGGGTCCTAAGTCTCGGGCTGGCGTGGTGTTTTTGCACCCCAGGGATAAATCGCACCTGTTTAACCTGACTGGGGAGGGGGCAGGTGATAGAACCGAAGCTGGTGGGGCTCAGGCCTTTTAGATGAACCTACCTCTCTT
This sequence comes from Mormoops blainvillei, assembly GCA_004026545.1. Taxonomy (NCBI): domain Eukaryota; kingdom Metazoa; phylum Chordata; class Mammalia; order Chiroptera; family Mormoopidae; genus Mormoops; species Mormoops blainvillei. The sequence continues at coordinate 14,957 of PVJD01017149.1, forward strand.
AGAGCCTCATTCCACGGATGTCACAGAGTTTGGCACGTACATAAGGAGATAAGACCTCTGAGCCCCGACTCTGGGGGTCGGGGCCACTCAAGAAACTGGTTTTTAAATGCAATTCAGTACAAATATTACTGAGCATCTAGGGTCTGCAAGGCTGTCCCTGGGGCTGCGGGCTCTGCCCCAGAGTAAAGTGTGGGCAGGAGACCCTCAGATGTTACAGCCGCCTCTGACAGCCCTCCCCTGGGGGAGCCTGGGAGAGGCCTCCATCTGTTTAACATGCAAATGTGAACCGACTTCTTCTCCAGGCGAAGCTTCATTGCTCATGTTTTGCCATAGTGTCTTGTTTCTGGGGGGAATGGAGCCTCCCAAGAGAAAACCCACATTTTCAATCTGTGCCGCTCCTTGTGCCCCATCTCCCCTCCCCCACGGTGCCCCGTCTTCCCCAGACTCAGTTGTAATAGCCAGCAATTTCGCCCGCATCCACAGCATTTCATAAGGTTCACCTCCAAGGCTCATTTCATTTTATAGCCGCTGTTTCCCCAGCCTTTCCTACCAGCAGATGTGGCTGAGGCAGCGACGTCGCAGGCTGGATTACCGAGGAAGGATCTCTGACATACAGAGAGCTATTTATTCTCCTCAACCCTGTACATCCCGGGTTCACTCGAAGCCCTTATGTTTTATTCCCTGTCAATCTTTTAAAAACCCTGATGACAAGTCAGGGCGTAGGTCAGAGAAGGTATGACCCTGCCGTTTCCCATCTGGGAGCTGGGGTTCCACACGCTGACCCCCGGTGAGGGCCTGGGTCCTCAGTGGGACTGGTCTCTCCACAGGCTGCACCCTTAGCCTTTGGGGACCATGGGAAATAAGGATAGATGAGCGCCCACGGTTGGCCCTCCTGGGGCGGTCACGAGGCCTTTTCTGGTTTCCTGTCCTAAGTCGCGGACAAATCACTGTACTGTCCTGAGCTCAGTAGTGCATGGATCATGGTGGCCAAGGTGTGTCCTCGTCCCTGGCTGGCTGGTCCCAACTCCTTCTTCTCTGTCTGGGCAGCATCCAAGTCTGCCCTCTGGCCTTGATCCTTCCCAGCTGAAACTGGACTGACAGGGCTGTTGGGACACCGGGGAAACTCTGCCCCTTCCAGTGGGTCTAATATTAAATTGTCCCTAAAAGTCAATATTTCCTTTAAAGGGTCCTTGAAAGAGGGACAATACCTGTAGCCAGCTTGAGATGTCTTATTTTAGCCTGGATATTATTTGAAAAAATATTTACAGTTTTATCTATAATGCCTATTTATTGTATTTAGGTCCCAAAACAAAAGTCTTGGTGTGGAAAGCTAAAAAAAAAAAAAGAAAGAAAGAAAGAAAGAAAACCATTCAGATGGCTCATTTAGGGGGCTCTTGGATGGCCGAGTCTGAGTCCAGCATGCCCCACCCCTGCTCACGGGCTGGAACCACCCACACACCAGCCTTGATGCCCTACCCCGGGGAAGGGGTCTGGTGCCAGTCAGGGGCCTGGGGAGACTTCCACGTGGGACGCAGCCTGATGAGAGAGCCATGGAGGTCTCTCACCGTTCTAGGAAGCCCAGCGCGCCCCGACACTGTGACTGGGGTGCAGAGGGGGTGAGTGGCAGCAGGAATGGGCATGAAGAAAGATAATTCTCTACTTCGCAGACATGTCCCAGTGGGCTTCATATGATCAGCTAAGCTGACATTTCCAATACAATTCAATCTATTAAAGCTTGTTTAAAAGTCACAGTCTTTCCAGAACACTTCCGTTAACGTGAGGCACCGCTGTACGGGTATGTGGTTTATTCCTAAAGGAAAACAGAGGGTCGGCGCACTTGGGGGTCCTCACCAGGAATCTGGGGATTCTGGGGGCCACAACTGTGGGAAAATGGGGCTTTTTGGGAAACCCTGCTCTGTGGGGGCATTATAGGAAGCCCCCCATGTCACCTGCTGCCTTACCAGCCAGGTGAATAGGTGTGTCTGAGTCCACAGTACCTCTTCTCGAGTACATTTTTTAAAAACTGGTTATCACAGGGACACATACTCATTAATAGCTGGAAAATGAAGGGAAACACAAGGAAGAAAAGTAATTCCATTATCCAGAGATAACTACCAGGTAGACCGATAGATAGATAGATAGATAGATAGATAGATAGAGATACATACAGTTGTTAGTACCCAAAACACAGTTGATTCTTGTCTTATTATTTATTAATTATTGTATTATTTTCCATACAACAATAAACCTACTGTTCTCCATCCTGTATATATCTCTGTATATGTGGTGTGTGTGTATCTCCTGTGTGTGTGTGTGTGTGTGTGTGTGTGTGTGTCCTATTTCCTCCATTCAATAATATAATTCTCTTTGGATGTCTCTACTCTTCTTCTGACAGCCTTCACTTTCATAGCGCCTTTGCTCTATGACTGTGCTAGTCTCCCAGGGTTGCTGTAACAAATTACTACAAACTGGGTGGCTTAAAACAATCGAAACTTATTCTCAGTTATGAGAAAACATCCAAATTCAAGGTGTCGGCAGAGCCGTGCTCCGTCTGAGGGATTTAAACATACATGTATATTTTGGGGTCCACCATTCAACCCTCTACAACGATTTTGGACAAATAATTTAACCCCACCCTCCGTCTCTCCATCTGTAAAAACAGCTGCGAGGACTGAATGGGTTATTCCACGTGAAGGGCTTGGCAAATGCCTCGTTCACGCTAAGCCTCAAAACTATCTTAACAATTAGTCTTGTGCCCAAATGCCAACTTTCATTCGTGACGGTGCCCTGAGTAGGGAGAGTAGAGATGTTGAGAAAATAAAATTACTGGACACCGGCCGTTAATGTGCATCCAGACATGGGATCTCGCCTGAGCTCAGGTCTCCAAATGTCCACCCTTGCCTGAACACTAACAAAAAGCCATGTGCTGAGATTTCTAAAGGCTTTCCATTCCATCCTGCGCACCCAGCTTGGGGAGAGGGAGGGCGAGCGGGCGGGAGAGATCAGGCTGCTCCCTCGCTTAGCTGTCTGTTCTTCTCCATTTTCTGCAAACTTTGCAAAACCCACCCTAGGGAGCATCAGCCAGCACATTGCACAGCTCATGGGTTTTGATCCGAGAAAGTGTAACCGCCGAGTGAGGAGAAGACCAACTTCGGAAATGAGTCTCAGAGACAGAGAGCAAGGGGAGGGAACGCACATGATCCTTCAGGCTGGCTCCACTCAGAGGCCATCGCAAGAGCCCCTGGTTCTGACTCGCAAGGGACAGGCATTAGGGAGCTGCTCTGGGGCGGTCGGGGCCTCCGAGAGCCCCCTGCGTGCCGCACAGCCATTGCTGCAAGAGTGTCTTCTCGGCGAAGCTCAAGCTGTTGTTCACATCGCCCGGCTCTGAATGCTGCCCCCATCCCCACGTGTATCTGAGAGGAAATTTAATCCACATGCCTGGGACAGTTTTCCTCCTGACTCATCACAATGTGGACGGGTTGCTGTGGTGGACTGAGCTGG
>PVJD01017150.1:0-18466 GCA_004026545.1 Mormoops blainvillei
GAAATTGAAAGGGAAAGGGCAGAGTGTTGTGGCGTGGACCCGAGTTTACATGCTATTCATTTATTCACTCATTCATGGACATTTTCGACCCCCTCCTACTCTTTGTCCGGCCGTGTGAAATAGCTCCACTCATCAGGAGTTTACAGTGTCATGGATGCAGTTACCTGTTGCTCCGGCTGGAAACGTGTGCTCCGGCTGTTGTAGAACGCCTGTCCGTAGCGTGACTGTGTGCGTTCAGTCCTGTCCTGTGCTTCTGTGGCACCGGCCATGGCCCCTTCTGTGTGGTTCTGATTACTGTCACTCTCCTAGATCATGCTTTAAGTGACTTCCTAGCTTGCTGTGAAACACTAGTGAATGAAAAAAAGAAGAAAATATAATCCTATCTAAAATCGAACTTGAAAAGTATTTCCCTTTTCCCCATTCTATGTGTGTACATCATTTAAAGTTGGAAGCATCAAGCCAAACTACTTTAAAAATTAAGGCTTATGGATAAAGGAAAGGAAAACAACCTAGAGACTCTAGAGAAAAGGTAAATAAAGCCAAAAAAATGAGATAAAATGAAATGTAATATAATGAAAGTAGTACTTGATAACTTGCCTGGTCTTCCTGTTACCTCTGGGTGCGGGGCCACCCTACAGAAAGCCAGCGACCTTGCTCTTCTAACCACAGCTTCCCGAACTGCAACATGCATACAGACCACTTGCAGATTCTGGTTCAGTGGGTCCGGTGTGGCCCCTAAGATGCTGCAGCTCTTAGTGTCCTGCTGGTCGGTGGACCATAATGTTTCAAGTGAGGCTCCCCGCTGCACAGCAGACACAGAGGGAGACTGCCCCGGGAAGCTGCCCATCAAACCCAGCTACCAGCATAGCCCTGTGCTGTGCTCCCAGCACTTCTGCCCACAGCTAAAGAGCCACTACTTTCTCCTGAGATTTTTAACTTCTCAGCTTAAGAAAACTACCCCAAGAATTTATTCTCACCTTGGTCAAAGCTTAGCTTCAAGGCTGGTTTAGTGCCTTTAAGTTTTGTGTGGGCGGGGTGGTGTGTGCCTTTTTCTAGGCAAGTGTTCACTTGGTCATAGAAGCAGGATATGTATTATGTGCAGAATAAAAACTCTTCAAAGTCCCAGTGATCCTAGTTGTGGACTTCGGGTCCAGTTATCTTTAATCTGCCCGTAGACCACCTCCTATCTGCGTGTATTTTTGACCCCAAAAAACAATTTCAGGTAACAAGAGAAATACCGATACTGTCCTGTTCCAGTTTGCCCTTGATGTTGAACCACTTTTTATACTGTTTCTTCTTAAATGAAGTGTGACTATTATAAACTATGAAGCTTGCATGTTTTTTATCAGGTTTCCGTTAATGTGGTTTTTAGTATTGTGCAAATGCCATCTTGAGTAAATCATTTATTGTCTGCTGTTTGGGCTTGCTTAAAGAAATAATGGTGACTATTGTTACTTGGAGATGTAGAGTTCCTAATTTTTTTTTCTATGTATTTTTAAAGGAGGAATGAGTTGCCGTATTCAAAAGATGTGGTTTTTCAAACTCAGACAGGTAGCAGTATGGTGGTGACCAGAGGGGAAGGAAATGAGGTGATGAAGAGGGGAAAAGGGGTCAAATATATGGTGACAGAAGGAGGCTGTGGGTGGTGAACACACAATGCAGTATACAGATGATGGTATCATATTGTAGAATTGTATACCTGAAACTTATATACTGTTATTAAACAATGTTACTCCAATAACCTTAATTTAAAAAATTTTAAAGGACTAAATATGAACATATATAAAAAGATTTTTAAAATAAAGATACACAATCATCAAGACATTAAAAAAACACAGCTTTTGCACCACACCCAGATAACAGTGGCAGGCCCTGCCCAGTGCTGCCTTTCTGCTTTGTCCCTGTGTGGCCGGGTTGGGCGGGGGAGGGGGGGGGGAGTGGGGCCAGGCTCCGCTGAGGCAGCAGAATTCCTGAGTGCCTGTTTTGTAACCTGTCCCCCTGGAGACTCCTGGCTGCCTGCAGAGTTCCAAAAGACCTTCGAGGAAGGAGTAGAACAATGATCAGTGTGAGCTCTTGTCTCCCTAGTTCACAGGAGTCTATGTTTTTGCGCTTTCTTGTTTAAAGATTTTATTTATTTATTTTTAGAGAGGGAGTAGGGAGGTAGAAAGAGAGGGAGAGAAACACAATTGGTTGCCTCCCACACATGCCCCAACCAGGGACTGAACCCGCAACCCAGGCATGTGCCCTGACAGGGAATCGAACCAGCAACCTTTCGCTTTGCAGGATGACGCCCAACCAGCTGAGCCACATGGGTCAGGGCTATTTTGTGTTTTTAAATGAAAGAAGTGGAGTTGTGTCTCCTAGTCCCTTGCCTCTTGAAATACTCATCTCCTAGTGTTTGGAGAGGCACCACTCACTCAGATATGAGCCAGGATGCTCAGGAGTGGGCCTGAGCCCCAGCTGGGCCGTGGCTTGTTCATACTGTGTACGTTAGGGGGCCTGGGGCTTGTGGAGGGATTTTGAGGGAGAGGAGGTGGAGAAAAGGCAGCATCTCCCTGCCCTTGGCTCCATCTCTTCGTCTTACCAGCCTTAAGGCCTCTCCTGCCATACGGATACCCGTGAAACAGCACCCTCTTGGTCCCAGAGCCCCTCAGACTATGCGTTTCTTCCATTCCATTACCAGAAAAGCTGCTCTCCACACTCATTCTCTCCACTCACCACCCCCCTTTCACCCCTTAATACTCTGCCTTCTCTCCCCTTTGACAGTGGTACCTCCATCTCCGTGACATGCTCTCCCAGCTTTTGCGGCAGTAGCCTCTCTTGGCTTGGCGCCTACTGCTGGGACTGCCCTTTCTAAGTCTCCTTTAGGCCCTTCCTCTTCTTCACTTCCCCCTGAGAGGAAGAAGTGACCTAGGGTTCCAACCCTGAACCCCCCAGAGCATCCTCTCTCCACTGGGCCTTCAGTTTCTAAGCTATCTTCTCAGTGGATTCCCAGATCTCGTCCCAAGTCCAGACCTCCTTTCTGAACCCCACCCTGTGCTTTAGCTGTTTATCGGGTGTCTTTACCTGTGAGAGTCCAGAACTCTCTGCCGTGCCTTCGCATGAGTCGCTCCTCCTGCCTAGGATGCTTTGGCCAGACTAACCCATTTCACTCTTCCTAAAGCATCAGGCATCGTTGCTTTTGAGGAGCCTTCTCTGGTCCCCCCATACCTTTTTGAGATAGCTCGAGGTATCACCCAGGCATCTGCGTATTTAAGTAGCATCCCAGGGCGCAGATGAAGGAGGTCCTGAGGACACTTCGAGACACCCTGACTTGGGGCTACACACCTTAGGTGATCTGCACGCCAAACCAGCCGGGTCTGTGTGCATACAGTTGTCGCGTTCCAGGCCCTGTTCTGGCTGCTCAGGGTACAGCAGAAAGCCTGGTCCAAACACTCACCGCCCTATATTGAGAGGTTGTGTGCACACACCGATAATCCATCTGTTTTGTGGAGGCCAGAGCTGCCCCTCACTCAGCGGGTCCCCAGCTGTGTTTGCTGAGAGCACATCGGATCATGCCACTTTTCTTCCTTCTCTCTTCTCCCTTTTCTACTGTGTCTCCCCTCCCTCTCTCTCAGGAGCAAGAACAGGAAATAGAACTTATAATTACAAGATTAGCCAGATAAAATTTCATCACTGTTTCTGGTTTCTACATATAGTTCCTTGAAGTTTTGGGGGGGGTGTGATGTAAAGTGTGAGCTGAATGCGCCCTTTGTTTGCCGAATTTGCTCAGCTGTGGCTCACAATGAAAGTTCCACTCGGCTGTGTCCTTTGTTCAGAGCTGAAGGACCCAGTTCTTTGAAAAGTCCCTGGAAGAAAGGGATATTCTGCTTGTATCTTATTCTAGATGGTCTCTGTGTCTATGAATGCCAAAGCATGTTGTTGGGGACAAACACAAGGTTTTTAAAAGTTTATATCTTATAATACCATCACCCCTTCCTTCTGAAACAAAGCAGCCCAAAGCTAGATTATTTATTTTGGGGGCTAGTACTGGTCAAGTTGCCAGATGAAATACAGGCCACTCCATGTAGTGACATTTCAGATAATCCATGAATACATTTTTAGTGTAAGTGTGCCCAAATACTGCACGGGACATAATTACACTTGCAAATTGTTTACTGTTCCTCTGAAATTCAAATGTCACTGGTGTTCCACATTTTTATTCAGTAAATCTGTCAACCCTTATTACGGCAGAAGACAGCTGTTGGGATGCACTATGGTTAGCTCTCATTTTTGGTTGTGGTGATGGGTCAGAAGAACACCCCCGTATTTGGTGAAAACCGCTTCCTTTGCCAACTTTATTATCGGCCGCACTTTGAGAAGGTTTCTCAGCGCTAAGCTGGAGGAACAGTGTGGGGAAGGCACACTCACTCCTCCATTGCGCCTGGAGGTGTGATGCCAGGTGTTACAATGTTGCATGGCTGGGAAGATGAGATCACAGATGGCAACCCAGTCTTCCATTCCTTGCCTGTTATAGATGTGGACGTGTTCTGATGTGGAAATATATTCAGTTTAGTTCAGCAATGATTTCTTAAGTATTCCATTTGTACTGTAGAGGGTGGGAAACTGTCCACCTCCCAGTCTTGGGAGGAACAAAAGCATTCCCAGTGAGGCTCAACCCTGGGTGGACATTATAATCACCTGGGAGTATTGTAAAGCCACACTGATGCTTAGGATGTACCCCAGAGATTCTGATTCGGGGTCTGGTGGGTCCTGTACATGCCTAACTTCCAAAGCTCTCCCTCTGACTCGTGGTCAGCCAGAGTTGAGACTGACTGAGTTTTAGCGTCATGTGTTGTCCTGAAGTATTCTCCGAGTGCCAGCGCGGAGGAGGAACGGTGAGTGACAGGATCTTTGCTTACGGAGTAAACATACGCATGTTTAATTCTGGGCTGTGACTCGCAAGTGGGGCTTCCAAGCTCTTTCAGGAGTGGCCCATGTGATCAGAAACCCATGTGTGTGCCAACTGCACTTTTGAAATCATCGATAAGTGGGACTGGTGAGGGTCAGACTTGGCACACTGGAATGCCCCAAATTGCAACAAGCGGCAACGCCAGGCTGCCGATTAGACCTCTTCCGATTGGTGCTGCCTCATCAGGTCAACATCTGAAAGCCTTGAGGGGCAACTCCCAGGCGGAGTGGGCTGGTTTGGTGTGCAGATCACCTAAAGTGTATAACCCCAAGTCAGGGTGTCTCAAAGTATCCTCAGGACCTTCTTCATCTGCGCCCTGGGATGCTACTTAAATATGCAGATTCCTGGGTGATATCTCGAGCTAGGGGATCAGGATCTCTGGACGTGGGCTTTTGACTGTAATAACTAATCCCTGGAGTTCCATACTGGGGTCCGGGGGTTACTCTGAGTAGCATTTTAACAGTGGCAGACACTGAAGTCCAGACTGGGGTAGAGGCCGAACTTCTTGATTATTATTATTTTCTTTTTATTTTTATGGACCCCCTCTGTTTGGGCAGTGGTATCTGACCTCTTCATCTTTGCAGAAAACTCCCTTTAATCCTGTGATCTGTTTTCGGACAGCATGGGCATCCTCCGAAGTACCTGATCTCTCTTGGGTTCTCCCCAGCTCTGCCCAGTGGCCGATGGCTTGGGCACAGCTTGTCTCTCTGCTCTGATGCGGTGCTGTCACATTTCCCTCTTTCATATTTTTATCCTATTGCAGATTGATTTATAAAAAGGAAAAATAAAACTATGAGCAGAGCCTTCCACATTAACTCATAAGTAATTCCACGTATTTATTGTAAACCTTCATTAATACATGGTGGAACTTAGAACAGTGGCTATTGCCAGCAATTGGAAAAAAATAATGAAACTCTTGAGTAATGTTTTTTAAATGTATCTTGTGAAGCCTCTTTATTCTTTGCTAATTTGGATTTTATGGATTTGGATTTAGAGAATGGCCCCTTAAGTATATCCTTCAGTTAGCTGAAAACTCCTGTTACACGAATTAGTAGTATAAGCTGGCAGTTCTCACTGTGAGCTAAGCAGAAGTGTTTCGATATAAAAAATGGAATATTTGGGGACTTTCCCCAGTTTGTACTGGAAAATATCATAGTTGAAAATTTTTCCTTCAGTCCATTTTTTTAGTCCATCTGTGCTGCTTGTTTCTGGGAACTTTTTATAAGATGAACTCTGTCTTACCCCAAATTGTAAACTTATTTGAAGCTTGACATACCTGTACATCAGTACAGGTTTCACTGTCACTTCTAGGTGTTCCTCCCCCTGCAAAATAGCAAATTTGAAAGCATTAAATTTCAGTTTTGAGGGACTTTCTTTACATTGAAAATATTGGTATGGCTATAAATTAGAAGCCTCCCCGCTTCTCCATCGCACAGTCTTCCCTTGTTATTCCAGCCCCGCTGGAGCTGTCATGCACTCTGAATGACACCCTCTGTGGGCTCACTTAGCACTTGGTACAACCTCCCTATGTCACCTCCATGTTTCATAGGGAGCTGCCCCTTGCTGCTCAGTTTTCGGTACCAGGCGTGCTCATCAAGACTTGTGGAAATGTTCATCCTAGATTCGCTCTGCAGACGGAAACCCACTCACTGCCTGCACGCCATGTGCAGCCTGTGAGAGAGGCTGTGGAGCGGGTTTCCGGTCCTAGCCATTCTCCGGAGACAGTACCGACTCAGGGCGTTCGTCTGCAACGCCTGCGTGATTTGCTGGTTGCTTGTATGTGGGGGCTGAGGACAAAGGCATGATGGGCACTAACATGAGTAGTGGGCCTTTGGCATGGTAGACTCAGTATTTGCTGTTCAGTGGCTCAGACGGAGCCCAAAGTTCTGCAATACCTAGGACTTTGTAATGTTATCGTGGCAAGAAGTTCATTACTGTGGGCCGTGAGCCTGGTGTGTGAGGGAAACCTTCACAGTGATGAGGGAGGTCAGTGACTCTCCCGTGGCCACACCGGCGGCCTCTGTCCTCCATGGCCTCTGCACTGGCACAAGCAACAGTGAGATCTCTATCCTGCCTCTTCCCTAAAATTAACTCTGAGTATCCAGCGGTCCATACTGACACGAGTGAATGAATGGAGAAGAAGAGACAGATCTCCTGCACGGAAGAATTCTAAATAACGGATGCCGATACTCAGTCCTCTAGGAGCGGGCACAGCCCCCAGCCCCCTATGTGTGTGCCGTGCATAGCGAACTTCCTTTCAGAGAGGACAGTGTGGAAATGGGTGAGGGGAAGAAACTTTCCAGTAAGAAACTTGACGAACAGGCAGGGGGCCAAGGTCAACATCAACAGTGATAAGCCATGTTGAAAGTACGTACTCTTCTATGATGTGATGAGAATGGCACTTTACCTCTGTGATCTTTTTCTCCAACCGCCCCCATAACCTCATCTAACCGTGAGACAAATATCAGAAAATAATCAAGTTGTGGAACATTCTACAAAATACCTGACCAGGAAAAACCATGAAAGTCAAGAAGAAGGGAAGTCTGAGACACTGTCATGTAACAGTGAAATGTGACGTGGTGCCCTGGAGGGGGTCCTGGGACAGGAAAAGTGCATTAGGGAACAACTAAGGAAATCTGAATAAAGTATGAGCTTTAGTTAATAGTAATGTATTAATATTGGTTCATTAATTGAAACAAATGTACCATTCTACTGTAAGATATTAATAGCAGGGAAAACTGGGTGAGAGGTGTATGGGAACTCTTGATACCATCTTCAGTTTTTCTGTAAATCTAAAACTCTTCTAAAATCAAATGTTTATTAAAAAATAAAATAATCCCAAGAAGGAAAGTAACTGTTGGTGCTGTGAGTGGAAACGGGATAGTTTTAGGTGATGCTTATGAGCTAAAAATACAAGTTTTATAAGAGAAAATATATGCAATATTTGAATTCTGATGTTCTTAATACTCTCAGAATATATTCCTCACAGATGTCATTGATCTTTTTTTTGATTTCAGATAAAATGTATATGAAGTATTAAGTCTGTGTTGTGAACTTATTTATTTATAGGCATTAACAAGTATAAAGGCAGAAGATACCAAAACAGATCATTAGTAAGGACAACAGAAGCGAAAGCAGGATCATAATTAATGACTTTGCTAATTGCTGTTTCCTTTATTAATTGGCATTCATACTTTAGTCTGACATGCACATCGTAAGTATTACTTATTTTTATACCTATTGTGAAAGAGCATACAAAATAGTACCTTTTTTCCTCAGCTGTTTCAGGTATGAATTATAACAAGATGAAATTCTGCTAGTGTTAGGAGACATACCAGTTTTAAGACTACCTAACCATTAACATTTCTTCTGTGCTAAGTTTATTTTTTGAATCTGTGAGATCCAGGTGAACCCTTAGTTTCTGCAGCTCTGAAATGCTCATGATTAGATCATACTCATCTGAATCAGACCTCAGGATTAATTCCAAAGGGAGTATTTCAGTGAAGGTGTTTAACTGAACTGTTTATATGGTATGCCTGCTAAGAAGAGTGTTTTGTTTTTTTAAGTAGAAGCATATTTAAAACCATGAGAAGTAAACTGCAACAACTTTGAAAGAGCGCTGTTTTTTTTTCCTACTGCTGATGAAAGTGCTGGGTTTTAGTCCCCGTTTCCCAGAAGCCCTCGATGTATTTAAATGAAAGATACTCTTTGAGCACCCCATTCAGTTGAAGCCACCAAAAAGGGAGCCAGTGATAGGAACTACGATTTAAGAATACTGGAAAAATTTGTGGTTCTGGTATGAAGCTACAGATAAAATATCGGTTGCTCATGTTTCTTCCTCAGGAACGTCATCAGTATTTTTTTTACTCTGACTTCTTGAAACACAGACCTGAGTTTTTTTTGTATAGAGCCTGCATCAAGTGATCTCACAAAGGAAGGGTAGCTTATCAAATAAGTTTGAGCTATCATAAAAGAGGAAAATTAAGCTTATTAATAGTCAGCATTTACTGCGCTAAGCATATTACAGGTAACTTTTCACTTTAAACACTAGTAGAAGTCTATACTGTCCCTCTGTTTGCTCGCAGACCCAGTTTTGTTTCTGGGTCGAGGTAGGGGGCTCAGCCTCAGGGCTAGAGCTGCTCCTCACAGGACCCGGTTTGGGGGCGTGAGAGCTCATCCCATCTGCTAGGAGCTTCTGGGAAGCTTTCGCTCCCTGACAAGTGGCAGGAGGAGCTGGGCCGCCTTCTCCCTTCCGTTCTGCTCGGACACTGTTGTGATGACCCATGCCCCAGCCAGGAGACTTTTGACCAGGAAGTGACAGAGAGCCAACATGCCGAGGATGGTTCAACGAACCCCTGGAAAAAGTTCCCTATTTTGACACCATTGAGTACCTGAGCCCAGCCAGCACCTGCTGCCTCCAGACTTCTTGCCCTTTGGTTAAGCGATTGCTAGCCAAGTTTTCTACCCCTTGCAGCCGAAAACATCCTCAACCGATGCTGCTGTGTTATCGCAGTTTTACCTGGGAGAAAAGGAAGACTTTAGGTTGTCAGGCGACTTTCCCAGGGTTGCCTGACAAACAGGCAGAGCTGGGGCTCAAATGTAGCTCCTCCTAGCCCCTCTGCCCCACCCCCTCCCTTCGTACTCCACCACTAATGAGTGCCTTTCCTCCAAGACAGGGCTTTGAACGTTCACAAAGATTGATATACATGGAGCAAAGCTGATTGTAAATTAGCTCTTCCCAAAGTACTGTGCTGGCTTCCAGGAAATTTATCTGGAATGCGGACTCTCTTCTGTCCAGGCATGTGGCTTCAACTTATCTAAATAATTAATCTTCTGCTACCACACTGAGCTAGTCTGCTCCCGCTGCTATAACAAAATCCTATACACTGAGTGGCTTAAACAACAGAAATTCACTGCTCTCAGCTCTGGAGCCTGGAAGTCCAAAATCAAGGGGCTGGCTGATTCTGCTTCTAAATAGTCTTTTCTCTGCGCCTTCACATGGTGGCGGGGCGTAGGGGGTAGTGAGATGGAGACACAGAGAGAGATCTGTCTCTCTTTTTCTTATAAAGTCACCAGTCCCATTGGATTAGGATCCCATCCTTAAGACCTCATTTAATGTTAATCACCTCTTAAAAGCCCTACCTCCAAATTACGGTCACATCGGGGGTTAGGGCTTCAATGTACAAATATTTTTCGGAGGAGGGGGGAGGGACATAGTTCGGTCTATAGACACACCCATGTAATGACCCAGGAGAAACAAAACCTGCCAAGAATTCTAGCCAAACTGAGTGCTGCCAGGTTGCCTCCGAGCTGTGGTCCTGGCACCCAGATCCAGACCCCTGCAGAGTGGCCTGGCCACCGCTCAGGGGCACCACTCCTCGGATCGCTCAGTGCTGACTGGGGAACCCCAGGATTTCAGCTCTCAGGGAAGTTGGCTGAGGGTGTGTCTTCTCAAAGAAAAATCAGGGGGAGGTTTTATTTGCAGCATTAATCTCCCACCTTGTCCGTGGGCACGGACTGGACCTGGACCTTTAGAGCAGTCAGACTGAGCATGTCCCTGGAGGACACGGCAGGGGCTGCTCGAGATGCCAAGCACAGCTCAGAAACATTGTACGAGTGAGAAGGTGGATGCGATTCTGTCAGTGTCCAGCTGGGTTAGAAAAATCAGCCCTGGACAGTGACCCCCAAACCCTTGAACGTGAGAGCCTATTTCTTCCTTTTTCTTTTTTCTTTTTATTAAATTGATTGGGGTGACATTGGTTAATAAGATCATATAGATTTCAAATGTACCCTTCTATGATACTAGATTTGTGTATTGTACTGTGTGCCCACCACCTAAAGCCACACCCTCTTCCGTCACCCTATATGACCTACCTGAGTTCGAAGTATACCGCAGAGCCTGTTTCTTTTCAAAGCAGAACTTCCGAAGTGCGAAACAAGCCGAGCATGTCGTAGGTACCCCCCATACCATTGCATACATAGCGCCATCGAGTGGGGAAAATACGTTGGTCCTGTGAGTGTTCTCACCCCTTGCATTTAGTTGACATTTATGGACGAAAACATTTCTATAGAGCTGAAAATAATGGGAGGGCAGGGGAAGTATTTTCTTCATTCTAACGGACAGTATTTCCTTGATTTGGTCAGACTCTGCCCCATCATAGGCCCACGCTGGTTATACAACATATCTCCATTTCAGAAATGGCAAAATGGAGTAGAAGATCTGCATCTTCAAATCAAAGAAGTACACGTGACACAGGTTTTTCAGTCCATAGAAAGTGTTTCTGCACATAGCTTTTCACTCTTGCAGACTCTGAAGCCTCCCTGTGCTTGATAACCACTGATATTTGAGTGTCAGGTCGGATTTTTCTCCCTCTTGTGTGTGGAGGACAAACCTATTTTACTGCTAAAACTTTCCTATTTGGCCCTCCTTTTCTTTCTTTTTTGGGAGTTGGGGATTGGGTCTTTTTTAGCCCAGCCTCGCTTCAGAAGGGACAAACAGAAAACACCAATGACACCAGTCATCCTGGGGGTAACAGAGGGGCCCCAGATCGTGACCTCACATCCTGGTTTATGCCTGTTGGTTTCCCTCTCTCAGCTCTGTGAGGGCATGATTCTCTGAAGAACATCCCCTTCATTATTATCCCCTCCTCCCTCAGAGTGCTGTGTTGTTGACTTGTGTGTAAATCAAAGATTTCACAGTTGTCACTCATAAGGACCTCTGGCACCAGACACTGTTTTAAGCTTCTGATTGTTGAGTAAAAGGATCTGAGGGCAGTTGCAGAGATTAAAACAATTTCTCTCTCTCGCCAGTCCAAGTAAATAATGAAAGCTTAAACAAGTCAGAAGCTTGAGTCTTGGCTGAAGGTGAAAATGAGCCCAACACTTACACTTAACTGCCTGAGTGTGGTTGGTAGGGTAATAATATGGGTGTAATAATTTAGAGTTTTAATTTGAACATTTCATCTAAAATACCATATGGTGTGCCTGAGTGTGATATTGTTATGTTACAGAATTACATGCTTATGATTTTGTAATAAAAGAGGGGCGTTATTTGTGCTGGACCCTGTATTACCAGTTTTAGGAATTCCTACTTCCTCTTTCACTTTTTAAAATATGTTTTTTAAAGGCTTTATTTATTTATTTTTAGAGAGAGGGGAAGTGGGAGAGAAAGAGAGGGAGAGAAACACTGATGTGTGAGAGAAACACTGATCCGCTGCTTCTCAAATCTGCCCCAACCAGGAACCAAACCCTCAACCCAGGCCTGTGCCCTGACCAGGAATTGAACCAGAGACCTTTCGCTTTGCGGGACGAAGCCCAATTAACTGAGCCACATGGATCAGGGCCTTCCTTCACTTTATACTTGTGCACACTATATTGTTTTGTTGCGAAGCGCACACATGAAGAATGTGTTCTGGAGTTTTTAGCACAAATGAAAAAAGACTGAAAATCTCTTGTCACTTTCAGGCTATGAATCAAACAAGTTTAGCATTTTAATTTTTCAAATCTCAATATTGTTGCTAAATACAAGCACACATCTTAAAAGTATTTAATTGCCATTTAAAATTTAATTTCTTTTGTTGCACATTTTGTTTTCCTTCTCTGTGGAAATTCTGAGGAGGTATTTTAGGATCATGATTTTTTCTGTATTTCCATTGTAGCAACAAAATTTGCTTTCCATTAAGCAAATAGATTCTCAAAGCAGTGTTTTTTTAGTGTAAGTTTATTATTTTTAAAGTTGAGCTATAACTGACACATAACAGTGTCTTAGTTTTAGGTGTACAACATAATGATTTGATACATGAATATATATTATGGAATGATTATTACAATAAGTCTAACATCCATTAGCCCACATAGTTACATTTTTTCTTGTGAGGAGAACTTTTAAGACCCGTTCCTTTGGCAATTTTCAAATACAGGGTGGGGCAAACGTAGGTTTACAAGTGAGTATGTGAATCAGTTTGTTTTTTTATTATTATTTACTCTTTATTGTATTCATTTCCATATGAACAGCTATAAACCTACTTTTGTCCTACCCTGTATACAATGCAGTATTATTACCTATAGTTACTGTGCTATATATTACATCCCCATGACTTAACTTATTTTGTAGCTGGAAGTTTGTAACCTTTGATCACCTTCACTCATCTCAGGCCCTCTCACCTCCTCCCATAGCACCTACCAATTTGGCTTATTACTAGTTCAGTTTATATCACTTTCTCCTTATAAAACATATGAGAGCGCTGTTGATGAGTGTTTGATTTCTTATCACAGTGTAAGAGGTGAACCTTTTTTTTTTTTTTTGCATACCCTGAATCTGATTTTATAGAAGCCTTGACACACCTTGCAAGGCACTTTGGGAAGCTGGTTCCTGGGCAGTGGGCTCTGAATCATACAGCCTTCTAG
This sequence comes from Mormoops blainvillei, assembly GCA_004026545.1. Taxonomy (NCBI): domain Eukaryota; kingdom Metazoa; phylum Chordata; class Mammalia; order Chiroptera; family Mormoopidae; genus Mormoops; species Mormoops blainvillei. The sequence goes on from PVJD01017150.1 coordinate 13,358, forward strand.
GAACAGTTCTGTGGCAGAAAGTGTATTCAGGCATTTTCAGATGGCAGGCAACACACTCGGAAATGTTTTGGATACACAAGATGATGTGGTAGAAACAGCTTTGGACCTGCCTTAAGACCTGGGTTTCACGGCTCAGGGTAGGTGCCACCTCTCAAAAAATCACCTTTTTTTTTTAACCCAAGGTCCCCCAGATGTATTGGGGCACCCCTTTCCTTCAGCCCCAGTAGCTATTGGTGTCCTACAAACACAGTTTGGGAAACACCATTTTAAGGGCTTCAGAGTTTACTTTTGTTTGACCTCTGTAAATGTATCTTGCATGTTCTGTTAATGCTCTATTGTACTCAGTTAATTTTAGTTAACTATTGCAGTAGATTATAAACAAAAGTAAGGTTAATAACTTTAGTAGTTAACCACCAAATGTCTGTTCATTGGAATTTTTAAAAATCACTTACTTAAGGTTTAAGAGATGCTGGCTCCAGACCTCCTGCTTCCCAGGACAGTGATGAAGAGGAGGCACTTTACTGGGCAGTGAATGACACATGAGGAGATGGTCGTGTCTCCTTTCTGATCACAGACCCAAATTCTAAAATCCAAGGTTAGAGGATATTTTCCATTTTTCTAGAGCTGTATTTCTCATTAAAAAGGGGGAGGGACCATAGAAAAACCTTACTGCAGTTAAACCGAAGCCTTAGTCTTACTGAGGCCAGAATAACATGGCTGTGACATGTGCGTGAGTCAGTCTCTGTGCCCGTTTTTAGGGTTGGCACCATCAGGTGCTGCAGGTTGGGAAGGAGGGCCTCCCTGAGATGAGTATCCAGGAGGCAGATTTGAAAACCTGGGCTAGCGATCCTGGTAAGAAGGCTGATGATGAAGCTTTGAACTTTGAAATGGATTTCCCAGACAACAGAGAACAGTGACAAGATAAGTTAAAAAGCTGTATGAAGGGCCAGGGAAGAGGGTTTTAAAAGCATGAGCAGCCCCAGGTCCCAGGCCCCAGGGACGGGGAGCCCCGGAAGGAAGGTGATACCTAGAGTGGGCAGAGCTCTCCCAGGAGCTGATATGGGGTTCACGGTCTGCAACGAGAGCAACTGAGGACTGCCGGAGGAGAGTTAAACGATGACTAGTCCAGTTTGTCTCATGGGGAGGTCGTGATAAAGTGGAAAAGGTATAATGTGGGAGCTCTGTAGTCAGCTCTGTGTTCAGGATGTTGGGGAAGGTTACATCAGTTTGCTTGGAATATCCCTTAATAGATTCTGTTCACTTTTTTTTTTTTTTTAACAAAATGCCGTAAGATTGCAAAGTGATTCCACACTGTTCTTTCTTACCTAGACCCAGACAGATTTGCTGAAATTCATTGCTCTCAGCCTGCCCATTCTTGAGAAGAACTTTGAAGAAACCTTTGTGAAGGGGATCAGGAGGGTACGAATAGGGTCAGGCCACAGGGGGTAACTGAACAGATCGGGAGGATGCTCTGCACCCGCTGTGAGCCTGGGCAGTGAGTCCCTGTGACTTGATTTGTACTAGAGAGGCTACATTTGTGAGTTACTTAGTGACATTAGCTATTTCAGGTAGGTATATGAAGTCAGGTAGGTATATGAAGGCTTCATATTTGTATCTTCACTTCCATGTAATACGATCGGAAAACCATTTTAATATTGTACAAAAGAGAGCTTTGTGCAAGCAGACCCCACATCAGAATCTGTCCTTCTGAGCAGAACGGAGCCCTGTCTCTCCTGGAGCCCAGCCAGCACTGAGAAGCATGAAAACTCTGTGGCTTAAAAAGAATAAAAGGGAACCATTGGGCATGACCTAAACTGAGGAAATTCCAAGTAAAGCATGCATTTTCTCTCATGTCCTAGAAAGGAAAACACCATTCAGTGTTTGGTTATATCTCTAAGAAGCTGAGCTTACAGTACAAAGGCCTCAAAATGCTAGTACTACTTTTTAGGTATTATAGATAATAATACTTGAGCTCTTGAATTTTAATTGTCTTTTAAAAAAATATACAATCAGTGCTATAATCATCATATATTGGACTTTTGAGTGTGGGGTATTGCAGGTACCAACCCAGTCCTTGTGCCCTCTGGGGATAAGGAATGATCGCTGAAACTGGGAATATGATGAAGGGGTGTATTTCTAGTGCTAATTTTTAATACAAGAATTCTTTGCTGTCCGACTACTCACTTTCATAGCAGGAGATACTTCCAAACCGTTGAGTTAGAAGACCTGGATCTTGAGGACAGTACTCAGCTTTTGGAGACCTCAGTTTCTTCATTTTTGATATGGGCCTCATAACACCTCCCAGACCCCAGGAGCGGCACCTTTCTGTTCCAGTGAGATAGGGGTGTGTGTGTGTGTGTGTGTGTGTGTGTGCGCGCGCGCACGTAGCAAGCCACAGAAGCTTTACACACTGCCACAGGCAGTGGTGGGGAAGGTTAATGAAAGACTGTCTGTGGGTGGCCTTTACCTGTGTGCCAGAGGGATGAACTGGAGCGCTTTTGATTGGTGCACTTCTCTTGTTTCATTGCTAAGGTGATCTTCGTAATGACTGAAAGAAGTTTTGTGCTAATCTGTGGAACTGGAATATCTGTCATATCTGTCACCTCTCTTCCCAGGACTGTCACAGAGAGAAAGCTTTTCGGCTTTTTCTCTTTCACTTCCGTTTGCCCGTTCCACGGCTCCCAAAGAAATGGCTTAGTGTTCCTTCAGAAATACTAGGGAATTGTGATTTCGATAATATAGTAAAATAATTCAGTCTGGAATAGACTGAAGCTTATTGTTTACATCAGCCATCATAAGGGGAAATATGCTTACCAAGCGAATTAAACCTGTGGGCCATCTTCGGCAAGCTGTTGTGCCATCCTGTGCAGTAAAGAAAGTGCTTGTCTTAGATGCATCCTGCAACAGGGCCCTTTAGATTACAAGCAAAGAGAAAGACAGCTCAAGGCTAGTTTAAACAGTAAAGGGAGTATTGGCTTTTGAAACTGAAAGCCAAAAGGCACAGTCTTGATATGGCTTAGCGGTGCTACTAAGTGCCTTGGTTTCTTCAGCTGCTTTGCTTCCCATGGTGTCAGCTTTATTCCGAGGATCTCCCTTGTGATCTCCAAATGGGTCCCAGTAGGTCATAGGGCCATGTGTAGCCCTGTGCCCAGCATCCCCAGGAAAAGTTCTGCCATTTGTTCTTACGGGATCTGCTCAGGGCGTGTGCCGAGGACAGAAATCACGGTGCCAGAAGGGAGTGGGCTGTGCCGGTTGTCCTAGCCCATATTATGGGTGTCACCCCTAGGGCCAAGTAGAAACCCCACTGGAAATCAGGGACCCACTGTCAGTCACCAGAGTCTCCCTGCAGTCCCCATCCATTCATCATGGCTGGTTGGTTAGGACTCCTCTGGGTAAACTCTTAGTAATTTGAATAAGTATACATATTTTAAGTTCATAAGTGAATACCTATTTTAAAAAAATGTTGTACTCAGATTTTTGTATTGCCCCGTGCCCTTGGATTGAGATACTCGGCCTCCCTTCCCCCGGAGCCATATTAGAGCCTCTCAGTCCTGGAGACTCACTTGGTTTTGCCAAGGCTCTTTATTAGTTGCCTGAGCGAGGACGAACTGCTTAGCCTCTGAGCCACAGGTTCTTTGTGCAGTGGGCCTTCTTGGCGGGGTGTTCTGTTTTCTGAGGCGCTGTATCTGTCGCAGGGAGCAGCTCGGCGATGGACATGTGGCTTCTCATCTCTATCCTGACAGTCAGAAGCCAGGTCTGCTGGTGCCCGGGGGAGGCCTGCAGCTGTTGATACTAGAACTTGGGGTGGTGGTGCTTGCCAGGGCCTGAGCTGTTTGAAAACCAGGTGGCCAAATCCCGGGGGCGAGATAGGGATTGCCGACAAAAGTCCGTGAGAAAGTTGAGGACGCTGATGAAGGAAGAGTAGTGACTTCAGCCCAGCGGAAGCAGCCAGACCCCTGCAGCGCCGCGGCCCAAGGAAGCCCAGGCTCAGGCCGCCTCCCTCCCGCGAGGAGGGCACGGCAGCGAAGGGCAAGCCGCTCCGTCGGCGCTTGGGGCCACCGGTGTTTCTGTGTTCTCAAAGGGTTAAACTCCAAGATACCTGCCTACTTTTGTTCAGAATAGCCCAGTTCCTGAAGAAAACCAACGGTTTGATATTTATTTTTAAAAATAGTCTTCTTAAAGAGTCCAAAAGAACCGGTAGATTTAACTGGTGTACACACAGTTATCCCTGACTAGGTTGCTCTGAGTCAAGTCTCCTCAAAGAAATAAAACTAGTGACTAGGACCCGGTGGGTCCTTAGCACATGCCAGGCACCGTTCTGAGCACCGTGCATCCTGACTCGTTACTGCCCCAACAGCTGTGAGGTCGGTGGCACGGGGAGGAGAGGCAGCGCGCCCCAGTTACTCAGCTGGCAAGGGCCAGAGCTGGGCGTTCAGCCCTGCTCGTGTGGTTCCGGAGCTTTTGACCACCGCACTGTGCCACTTCCTAGTGACTTGATCTCAGTTAGTTTTTTCTAAGAGGCTGCTTCATTTGAAACTTAGAACTTCCATTAACTTTTGATTGGCGCTTCAGGAGAGAGAGATGGTTAATCATTTCATACACATCTCTTCCCACATTTTAGTGGTAAAAAACCACCATGCGTGGCTGTGTCCTCCTGACCAAAAAAACCCCCAAGAATAGTAGGAAGCTCTCACTCCCACCTCAGGCAGTCATTTGAGGCTTATTTTTAATTACTTACTGAGCCTACTTTAACAAACCAACTATGAATGAACGGGCAGGTGATGGGAGGCAGGGAGAAGGTAAATCAGTCCAATTGACCTGTGCCACTTACTAACAGAACATAAAATAGAAGAATCTAAACTTGCCCAGCAGATAAATTAGGAGATAATTAGCTGCAGTGAAAAATGATTTTTTTTTTTTTTTACTGAACAGTTCATCATGGATTTCCTAATCCTGAGCATGCTTAGAGTATTTATCATGCAATTTGGCTAGATATGGTTCATCTGTAACATAGTTTACAAGTAGGAGTCTGAAGTAGTAATTGTGTAGAGTGAGTGTGAGAAGACAGAGTGATGGACTGTTGAAACAGTTCCTCTTTCCTTTCTGTGA
>PVJD01017151.1:0-18453 GCA_004026545.1 Mormoops blainvillei
GTGAGACACTGGTTACCAGGCTTACCTTCAGGACAGCTAACCAGTTTAGGAGGTCCTTCTGGTCTCCCTCTTCCCAAGTGATCTAATTACTATTCTACTTGCGGGTCTAGTCAAGGAACACGTATGAAGGACCCATGGTAATGGACGGCAGGGTGGGGACTGACTGAGGGACGGGGGGCAGGAGGGCACGGTAGTGGGGAGCAACGGGGGAAAGGCTGGGACAACTGTAATTGAACAGCAATAAAAAATTACTGCTCTGTTCCCCCCGCTCCACCGTTTTGGTGTGGAATTGACGAAGACACCGACCTGTAAATCTGTGGGGTGATTTCTATAATGTAACTAAAGCAGATAAAATGGGACACAGTCGTAAGGTTGATAACAAATTTTGTCACTAGTGTAACTATGCTAAATTAATCTATACCATCGCTTTAATTTTACAGGATAGAAATCCCTTCAGTGTTGGAAGGGAGGGGTTTTCCTCTGGCCCCTCCCACGAGCTTCCTTCCTCCCGAAGAGCCTCCCCTGACCCTGTGCTTCAGATTCTCCTGGGAGATGACTGTACACCTGACAAGTATTTGTTTAGTAATTGATTGTTTGGGGGTTGTTTTTTTTTTAGTTTTAAAATAATTGTTTTTATCAAGGAAAAATGGCAATATCCAATTGGAAACCTCTTTATTATTTAATTTTATTTTTGTTTTCTCAAAACTTAAGGTAACTTACTGCCTCCCAATTCCACCACCTCCCTGTCTTCCCCTGACCGAGGTAAGAAACACCTGAGCCTACAGGGAACTTTTATGAGTTTAACTTGAGCCAAACTGACCGCCGCCGGGGAGCACGACCTCGAGTGCCTTGGGGAACAGTTCCGTGGCTTTTAGGACACATTTGGAGCAAAGACAGGAACAAAACAAAGATGACACGGAGGTGGGAGAAAGCCAGGTGGGGATTGCAGTGCGAGTTTTGTGCTTCCCTGGTGATTGGCTGCACCTTTCAGGATATCACCTTCCCGCATGTGTTAACCTGCTATGTGCCCACGAGCACTGGCCTGGGCCGGTTTAGAAACCTTTCCTGAGAAGGTGAGAGGCCTGGGGTGTGACTGCCTACCATGACCTGCTAGGTAAAAATTCATGGTCACGTCCCCCTGTGAGGTCACTTTCCAGGGGCCCCTTTTTGTCCGCAGCCTTGAAAGTTCCCCCCGGCGGGGCTGACGGAGGGTTGGGGCAGGAGATGCAAGGCAACGGCGACTCAGACTTGGGGGCTGGGCGGTCAGGGCCCACGTCGCCGGGCCCCCGCAGCAGGGAGGTGGGCCCGCGCCCCCCGGTGGGTTTTGTGGCCAAGACCTGCCTGTGCAAGGGAAGCGCTGCCGTGAGGCGGGAGGCCAGGGCCCAGGCCAGGCACCGGGCAGAAGGGGAGGACATCTCAGTCCACTGGCCTAGTGCCTGCCGGGGAGGCTCTCTGCAGACATTTCTCAAAATTCTTTGAAGTTTATTCTTTCTTGTATTCAGCAGATGGAATTATCCTTCATTAGTGCAAACTGATCCTATGGATTTAGTTAAAAATTAATTCATGGATTCTCAGGCTGACAGCCACAGCATTTACGGGGCGTCGGGCACCCTGGCAGCTCGCAGCAGGTTTAGAGGCCCAGGCAGAGCTGGGCCCGGGTGCGGGAGCAGACGCCTACCGCACCAGACGGGCGCGGCCGCCCTGGGGAAGGGAGCGCCTGGCGGGGGGGCGTCGCCGTGGCCTGTGGCGCCCCTGAGCCGGCGTCACTGCAGGAGCCGCGCGGAGAAACGCGGGCCTGAAGGAGAAAAGTCTCGCCCGGACGCGGGCTCCGCCGGGTTCCACCTCCAGCCCGTTGGCCCTCAACGCCGGGCCGATACGGGGCCCCCTCGCCCCCCCCGTTGCTGTCACCGTTTTCTGAGAGGCCCTTGTTCCCTCTCTCATTTTTCCCTTATTTATGTTCATTCTTAGGACGTGAAATACATGTCTGCCCCCCGCTTTCTGGCCTCCAAGTCCCACTCGCCCCGTAGACCTGCCTCTGGGAACCTGCGGGCTCCTCTCGGTCTCGGAAGGCCATGCCCCTGGGCCCAGTTGCTCGGCCTCTGCCCTGGCCTCCCAGGGTCGGGCGGCCGCTGATTACGGTTCCTAACTGTCGCCGGGCCACTGTGCACCTGGCCCACCTATGCTGTGACGTCCTGGAAGTTGGCGTCGTGGTTGGCTGGGGCTATTACAGTAAAAATGCCCGGCACGGGGCAGCTCATGAACAGTGAAGCACTTCGCTCCCTCACAGCTCTGGAGGCTGGACGTCCCGCATCGGGGGGCTGCTGACTCGGCGTCTGCTGAGGGCTGCTTCGTCGGTAGACGGCCGTCTATTTGCTGTGTCAGGACAGAGTGAGGGGGACGACGGCGCTCTTCGGTGCCCACAGCACTTCACCCTCACGGCCTAATCACCTTTGAAAGGCCTCCTGGGACATTGGGTCCCAGTTTCCTCATGTGAATGCTGGGGACACTCCCAGTCTATGGGGGACGGGACCTCGGTACCCATCTCCATTCCTTAGAGAACAGCATTTCCTCTGGCTGAACGGGGGCTTCCCGGCCATGCCCACCCCCCACAGACTCCTGAGTGGTGAGACTTTCAGATGCACGGCTCCGCCCTCAGCCCTCAGGGCCCCTTCCTGGCTCGCGTGCCCTGCACTGCCCCTGCCCACCCCCCTGGGCGACCACAGGTCGGCTCGGCCGCAGGGGTGTCTACAAAGGCTCGGCCGTGTCCCTTGCCCTGTCCACCCCGGCACCGTCGCTATTCTCTGTCAACCTTTCGGCTCCACCACAGGGCAACTGATGTCCTGATTGCGTGCTACTTGGTTTGGGGACCTGGAAAGGAGGGAACCCACCCATCACCTCCCTTACTGCGCAGGTTCTTCCACGGCCTGCACTCGGCCTCTTTCGTGTTTGCAAACGGCGGGGCCTGGGGCCGGGGCCGGGGAGAGTGGGAACGCTCAGTGTTTGCTGAATGAGGGAACAGATTCATCGCAAAAGGCCGGCCACCGGCTGGGAGAAACCGAACGCACAAACAAGATTCGGGCTGCTGGTCCCGTGGGCGGCTGTAGAGGGAGGTTTTCCTGCAGCCCCCCCCAACACCCGCAGCTGGAGCTGAACGGAGCTTTAAGTCTGGAGCCTGCATTTCAATGCTAATGACTAGCTGGCGACAGAGGACTACAGGGAAGGGCGGGCGAGGCGCTGCACCAGTTGCTGGCTCTGCACCCCCGCCCTCAGCGTTGGAAGCAGAGACCAGCTGGATGCTCCGAGGACTCCTGGCTCTGCTGGCCTCCTCTACTCACTTCTTGCCTTGCTTTTATGTGTTTGTGTCATTTATTTTGCTCCCAGGTTTGTGGCAGCATAATTTCAACAGCCAGGTTACTGTTCAGCAATGGCCCTTGTTGCCGTAAACGTCTCCATTTCACCACTGATTTCCCCAGCCTCCCAGCAGGGGCCGTGGAGCTGAGCACAGGGCGTGTCTCGTGAGGGGCTGAGAATGGTCACTCGCGAGGCTTGGGCCCATCTGCACACGGGGTGTTCATTTCAACCACTGCCAGATTGACAACACCCGCTTGTGCCTAATCTGTGCAAGGGACTGTCCTGGGTTAAGTCCCCTCCCTGCGAAACCAGAGCCCCTGGCGCAGGCTGGTGGGGGCCTGAGCCCCCTACACCAGGTGCGGGTGGGTGGAGCACGAAGCCTGGAGGGGGAATTCTGCCGCGGAGGGAGACGTAGGAGCGGGAAACCACGCCCCGCGTCCCCAACCTGAGGGTTTGACAGAGAGTGAGGAGAGTGACTTGTCCTTATGCTACTGCTTTGAGGATTGCAGGACGGAAGAGTCTACAGAATAGCGAGTGTGCTGCTGGGCCCAAGTGCCTAGAAAAGCATCTACATGTAGAGGGGCCTCAATGAACACTTGCCGAATGAAAGAGCTCGGGTCAGCCTTTGTGTCGGGGTAACAGGAACACCGCCTTTGGAGATGCTTTCACGCGCATCTCCGTATTCTGACGTTTTTTGGCCCTGGAGACTTCACACCCATTAAAGCAAAGGTTGGGAGAGAAAAGACATACCTGTGAAACTCATAAACCCGTGTCTCCAGGCTGACCGTCAGATCGCTTTTGCTATTTCTTAGAGACTATATCCAGGCTATATATCAGACTATATACAAGGGCTGTGAGTGAGGCTCTGAGGGGACCCCCAGGAGCTGGGGGGTAAGAGCCAGAGGTTTGGAGGGGCAGTGATTCACGAGGCGTTTTTGCACATGCCGAGGCACAGGGCTGCGTAGCTTAAGGCCCTTCCAGACGCCCATGGTGGGCACCTCACACCTGCGCTGGCAGGTGACCGACGCTCAGAATAGGAGGAAGGGGAGGGCCCAACACAGGGTGAGGAGCCCCTCCAGGCCAACCCCATTGGGCCTGCGGGACAGTGGAGAGGAAGGGGACAGGGATCGCTCCTGAAGCCTGACTGCGTGCAGTTTAAGCCTGAAATGAGGCCGGGAATTTTAGAGACATCTTGATGGGGTCACAAGGGATGAGACCGTCAGGGTTGAGGCTGACATGGGTCTCACACCTCAGGGTGCATCAGAACGTACTTGAATACACCCCACGCTCTTTACAATGCAGGCCGTGGGGCCCCACCCGCAGCTCCTGACTTGGTCGGTCCGGGTGGGGCAGAGGAATTGGCTCCTCTGATAATTATGGGATGCTGGTGCTGGTGGGCCCACGTTTGCTCAATTGGAGATGCTGAGAACACAGGGGACCAGCCAGCCTTGGGGTTAGGGTGCAGGTGAGCCTGCCAGCAGGGAGTTTGAGGGTGGGCACTGCAGGCGGGTGTACCGAGGACAGGTACTGTCAGGTGAGGAAGCAGGAATCTACCTGGTGGGATGTTTTAATTAGAGAGTCTAAGGCTTAACTAAGAAAAAGCTCCGTTCGCAAATCAGCCTAGGTTTCTCGGTAAGCACTGTAGTTTATTTTGTCTTTTATTTGTTTTTTAACAAATATTTCTTAAAAATATCTTTACTTATCTTTCATTCACACTTTAGCAGATGGGGAATTATGTGGATGATGGATTATAAATCATATTTAAATCCTGAGCTTTTTCTGTGCACGGTAGGAGCGCAGTATGTGTCATCCTGGGAGTTCGCTGCCGGCTTCGACCTGTGCGTGTTCCGCTTCTGACCCGTTGGCTGTGAGTTCTCCAAGGACAGGGGCCGTGCTCGGATTGCTCATCCTGCTGCCTTGACTTGTGATCCCTGCAATGGGTGCCACAGAGACCTGATGAAGGAATAAATAAGCCACCCTGGCTGGTGGGGCTCAGCGGATTGAGCATCGGCCTGCGAACCAAAGGGTCGTGGGTTCGATTCCCAGTCAGGGCACCTGCCTGGGCTGCAGGCCAGGTCCCCAGTAGGGGGCGCGTAGGAGGCAACCACACATTGATGTTTCTGCCCCTCTCTTTCTGCCTCCCTTCCCCCCTGTCTAAAAATAAATAAATAAAATCTTTAAAAAAACGAATAAATAAACCAAAGAAGGACAAAGGGTGGCAGCAAAGGTCAATCGTGACAGGAAGGAATGTAATAAACCAGCACGCAGATGTTGTTTCCCATACATTCTCTACTGGCGATGATTATACTCTAATGTGAATAATAAAACTAGGAATTCAGTACGTTCCCAACAGGCACGGGAGCTGCTCCGAGGAGCGCGCACCAACTATCAGCAGTGTCTCCAAGAAGGCGGCCCGCGAGTCATGTTTGTTTCCTTCTTTTTGGTTTTCTGCTGTTGCTCACTTCACCAACTTAGCGCCGGCACGGGCTCGCCGATGAGAAGGCGCTATGCAAAGAAGTGCGCGTGAGTGTCGGCCAGCACGCCCCTATTAAAGAAGCATGACTGTCAATGAAAGTTACTGCTTTAAGGAATGTAGCTGCCAGAGCCGCGGCGATCAGAGCACGGGGACGCGGGCGTGCAAGTTAAAGGGCTAGCAAACCATGACAGCGTAACGCAAGCAAATGGCAGTGACGGGAAGTGCCAGAGTCCCAAGTGTGGTTCTCGTCAGCCGAAGAGTTCCTGCCTCCCGCAGCGCTGGCAGGTCAGGAGGCAGGATGCCAGCCACAGAGGTGGGCATCCAGGGTAAGGGGGGCGGGGGTGGGGTCCTGACCTGTCCACTTCAAACACGGCAGAGGTGTCCTCTGCACAGCCAGTGCGGGGGGCGGTGCGAATGGAAACTTCAGGAACCCTTTTTTTCCTCTTTTATCACATGGGACCCGGCCAAGCTGCAGATATAGATGTAGACGAGACCTAGAAACAGATGTAAAAGCAGATGGATATTGGGGAGCAGACGCAGATGGGCATGGGGGTGGAGAAGGAGGGGAGGTGTGGGTATGGGTTCGGATATAGCTGCCCCGTGACCGGTGGGACACGTTCTTCGCCAGCCTGCTGCCCTCCTCTCGGTCCGCGTGCATCCCACGCGCGCGCGCGCACACGGGGTCCAGCACAGATAACGCCCCTTTTTTGTCACAAAAGATTGTATCACAAAATCATCAGCATGCAGTTCTGTAACATAATCTCACACTCAAGCACACCCTATGACATTTTAGGTGAAATGTTCAAATGAAAACTATAAATTATTACACCCCATACTATTACCCTACCAGCCACGCTTAAGCCACCATTGCTTCTGTTTTGCTCATACATTATACTGCCTCCTGTCCCCTTGCCTTTTCTTGTGTTGTTTCCTTCACCTGGAAGACCACCCACCCCCTTTACCGCCCCGCCCCCACCCCCGCGCCAGGCCAGCTTCTTCAAGAGCTAGCCCAGGACGCACGCTTCCGGGAAATCTTGCCTGCGCTCCCAGGACAGGTGGGTTGGTGTCGTCGGCAATCCAAGGGGCCCCTGCATTTTCCCTGCTCTAGCATTTTTCACACAGCGGGGCCATTGCCTTTTTGGGGACTACTGGGACTTGAGAGAGGCAGAAGAAAGTAATTCTCAGTTTGGGGTCCAGGTCTCTGCAGGAGCTCTCTGGCGCACACCTGATCCCAGCCCGGAGAGTCTGCGCCCACAGGTGGGTTTGTGTTTGTTCTTGGGCTGGGGCCGAAGAGCGCGTCCTTGGCTGCCAGAGCTACTGGGGAAAGTCCCGGGGTGAATGATCTCACACGTGCTGCGCTTTTGCGCCGTGGAGGGCGGATGGCACCGTGACACGCGTCCTGAGGGGGCTCCACAGTCCCTCAGCCAGGGAAACGGCAGGAGGCGTGAGTCACGGCCAGGCCCACAGACGCACAGGTGCCGTTGCAAAACCTCATTCTCTGCCGTATTCACTTATTATTTTAATTCAAATTACACTAGTTTGGTGGTCTGTATGTTATCTGTAGACGGGCTACGTGTGTGTTTATGCTTGGTCTCCCGGATTCAGACGGCGAGCACCGCGGCGAAGTGCATTCGGTTGCCAAGGCTGCGGGAGCCCCTTCTCCTCATTGGAAAATGGGGACCATGTTGGAACCTGCTCTGCACGTTTCCTTTAAAAGATTTACTGAGATAGCCCATGTGAAGAGTCCAGTCCAGTGAGGACCAACTGAACCCGGGCTGTCATTAATGTTATTAGGCAGCCTGAGGCCAGGGGTCCTCGTCAGCTCTGCCCCCGAACACAGCCATGTGCACGGCATAGGCTGACTACAAAATGTTCACCCAAATAAATTCCGTCTTCTCCTCCTCGGCTTCTCAAATCTAGGTTTCCTGCATGAGGGCTCTTGAGTCTGGACCTAAAGAACCAGCAAATAGGTCAACAGCTCTGACTTCTAACAACTGGGCCTTTTAATGAAGCCACCGGCCCCATCTGGATCATGTAGCTCCTGACTCCTGGAACCTAGAACGGATTCCAGAATATTCTTTGCTGCCAATCAGACCTGGGCCCTTTGTTTAAAAACAAAACAAAACAAAACAAAACAAAAAAGACGGTTCTTGAGCTGCTGAAGTCGTCGTTCAGTGCAGCCCTAAGTCCTGGCCTGACTGAAACCTGCCCCCAGCCCCCGTCTCTGTGCGGCCTGTGCATGTTCATGTTGTACGGACGTCGGTAGTGATCCCCAGGTCCCTCAGGCCTCGGGGTCCCATGTGCGGTGGGCCTCGCTGTCTCAGCTGGCCTCTTTCTTCCACCAGCCCTCTCCCAAGACAGCTTTCCTTTGCTGACTCCCATCCAGGGGACACAGCATCAGGAGATGAACCTGTTTCCTAAGACCCTTGGCTGTTTTCTGATGCTGGATACCCTCACCTGCATGTCTCGTGTCACCTGAAAGACATGTGGACCCGCCTGAGCTTACAGTTCCATGGGGCCACCCCTGGGGCCTTCTAAGGCAGTCACTGGAGCCCAGTCAGATGTCTAAACCATCTTCTACTCCGAGCCATGTCTGTACCGGCCTCTAATTGTCCCTTTCCCTTCAGCTGCCCCTGGCGTTCCCTTTAGACTGACAGGGACTTGCCCTGGAGTCTTAAAGCAGCAAAGCCCCTCATTGAGAAGAGCTGGGAGTGGGGTCACGCAGGGTCAGAGCCTGGAGATGGCCGGGCCCTTTGGGCCGAGGTGTGGGGACAGAGGTTCCAGCCACTGGTTTGTCATCGGCACAGACACGTGTCTCCTTAATGTAGTGACTTCCGACTGAGCGGCCACAGTGAAGGTTGAATTTTATGCAGTTGCTTACAGCTCTGCTTTGACAGCTGTGTGGAGGAGGGCCCGGTTATCTTTCCAGTTACGGGCAGTGAACTCCGTGTGTGCCGGAGCAGTGCTGCGGGACGGCCTTTCCCTGCCATTTGCTTCGTGCTGGTCCCAAGCTCATAGAAGGTGCTCGGGGCCACTTGGCTCCTCCCCTCCTCCCCTCGCCTCTCCGTCCCTTCCAACATGGGGGTCCTCATCAGCTGCTCCCAGGCGGGTGACGTCAGGGCTGCAGCCCAGCCGGACAGCAGGGCTGCCCCAGGCGGAGTGCGGGCCCCAGGTGGGGCGTCACGTCGGCTCTGGCTGGGAACGCCCCTCCACTCCCTTCTGTCCCAGTTGTTTGTTGCACAGTATAAACTCACAGCTCTCAGACCGGGGTCCCCTGGGGGCTGACACCCCCGCCCGGGGCCCACAGCTGGACGTCTTGGTGAGTCTGCACCTCGGGGAGGAGCTGCTCCTCCTCATCTGACACGGTCCCTTCTCATCACCGTTGTCCGCATCGAGTTTTCAAGTGTTTTATAGATTGATTGACTGGGCTGAGGAATTGATCGACTCATTCATTCTTTTGTTTTCAAATATCTACGAAGCACTTAGTACATAGTGGGCACATGGCTGGTGTCCACCGTTTTCTCAAACTGCCTTTGGGCAAGTTCCATGGTCCATTTTTTTCCAGGGATGTAGCAGGACAACCTAGAGTCTTCCCGCAGAGCGCAGGGCAGAGCAGGGGCACGTGGAGAGTGGTGGGCGCAGCTCAGGCACAGCAGGGGTTCAGGGGGCGTTAGCCCCATTGGTGCTCATCAGCTGCAGGCCACCTTACCTGCACTGCCAGGGCCCCCCCCCCACCACATATCCTCATTTTCCTCTGTGGGGTTCACTTGAGGTCCCTGAGGCGAGAGTGTCCAGAAGGCAAAGGAGGCCTTTTAAAACTGCAGCTGAAACCATCACCCATATTTCACCCTGCAAGGAAACCAAGCTCTTTCTCCCCGTGCTAGGCAGGCAAGGACATCCTTCTTGTTCTCCTGCTCCCCGGGGTTGCCGTCTCCGCACGGCCCATCTCTCAGGCGAGGGGGTCACGAATCACTTGCTCCAATGAAGGCAGACAGCGTGTGCACTGCCAAGGGCACCCTAGGAGCCCTGCAAGGGGTGCCGTCGGGAGCCCTCATCCCTCCTGCTTGGCCTCTGGAGGTCCCTCTGCAGGAGCCTAGGCGGAAGCTGCCCACCCTCGGCGCTGGGGGCGGGGCCAGCCCCCCACCCCTGCCCCCCGCACAGCCCCAGGGAAGGGGCCTGGGCAGCTCCTAGGGGTGCGACCTCTGTAGAAGTCGTGTCTGAAGCCAGGGTTCGGACCACACGTGAAGATGCCCGCTACCCTTCACGGGGAGGTGGACGACGTGCAGAGAAGAGACTGCTCCCTGGAGCTACTCGTCTGGTCAAGAAATGGATCCCTCTCCCTGGGCCTGGAAATGATCTTCCTAGACGCTCAAGCTTTCCAAGAAGCAAGGAAACCACGCAGTCTGGACTCTGTCTTGAAGCCCACAGTGCGGAGAATTATAGGATGTCGTCGAGATGAGATGGGCTCTCAGGATGCCTGAAAAGAGGAGTAAAGAAGACATTTATCTTAATGCCTTAATTTTAGAGATGAGTAAACGGGGCAGAGCGATGACATGTCCTCAGGACCCCCGCAGGTCTCTGGAGCAGTGTCAGATGATGTTTATCACAGAGCAGCCTTGGCTGAGCACGCCCTGTAGGGGGTGAATTATGTGGGAGGCCGAAAAAAAAACCCCAAAAAGCCTGTGCCCGGGAGCCCTGCGTTGTGCCCACCTCCAGAGGCTTCCCGCCTGCAGGCAGACACACAGTTTGAGTCTCTGAGAAAGGATAAACTATGTGTCATTCCATAAACTTACCCTATCAGGTAGTTTCCCCAAAAGCCCTCAGCTGAGAAAGCTTGATTCAGAGACGTTCCAGGGCGCAGACTCAGGTGTGCATCTGGTCTACCGCTGACGGGCGGCCCTCACTTCCCTCCTCAGGGCACAGGCCTTCAGCCTTCAGTCTCTAAGTCTTGTTTTACTTTTTGTGTTTTTGTAAAATGAACATGTGGTGATTCTGAGTTGTTTTGATGACAAATTAATTTTAAAAAGCGTGCAAAAAAGAAGGAAGCGATGAAAGGCAATTCAAAGGAGAAAGGAGAGGCTCTTCAGCAGAGGGGCAGCCATGTGCGAAATGGTGGACCCAGGTAGAGAGGTTTCGTCTGCCGCAGAATTTAGCCCAATGTAGCTCGTACGTCTGAGTCCAACATTTCACTCTAGAAAAAATTCTAGAAGGTAACCGAAGCAAAAATGGAAAACACTGGATTTGGCGATGACTTCTCAGACACAACGACAAAAGCTGTTCCACGAAACGAAAACCGGTAAGCTGGACCTCGTGAATGTTAAGAACTTCTGCCCTGTAAGAGGCACTGCTGAGAAATGAAAACGCAAGCTACAGGGTGGGAGAAAACGTCTTCAAGACACATATCTAATTAAGGACTGGTGTCCAAAATGTATTTAAAAACTCAACAATAAGTGAGTAAAAAAAGTCAAAGGAAAAAATATATGGACAGACGCCTCACCAAAAAAAGATACACAACTGGCCAATAAGTGTATGGAAAACACGCTCAGTGTCACGTGTCAGGAGGGAAACTCAGGCTACAGCAGCAGTGAGATAGAACCGCGCACACCCGCCGGAGCGGCCGGAATCCAGAGCACTGGCGACAGCCAGGGCGGGCGAGGACGCGGGACAGCGGGAGCCCCGTTCGCTGCTGCGGGGATGTGACGTGGGGCCGCCACAGTGGGAGGCCATGGGGCAGCTTCTTACAAAACTGCACACATTCTTGGCATACGATCCAGCGGTCGTGCTCCTTGGTCTTCAGTCTCAAAAGAACTGAAAACTGATGTCCACAAACACCTGCACACGGAGGTTTGTAGCAGCTTTGTTCAAAACCCCCCAACCTGGCGGCAGCCAAGACGCCCTTCAGCAGGTGACGGGTCCGTGGACTGTGTTGCACCCAGGCAGGGAAATATTATTTACTGATACAAACGAAGGGGCTGTCAAGGCCCAGAGAGGCAGGGAAGAGCCCTAAGTGCACATTATGAAGCAAAAGGAGTCAAAATGAAAAGGTGACATACTGTATGTTCCAGCTACGTTGCACGTGCATCTGAAGAATGCGAGACTATGAGACAATGAAAAGATCAGCGGTTGCCAGGGGTGGAGGGTGGGGATGAACAGGCAAAACACAAAGGGTTTTTAGGGCCATAAAACCTAAAAACACATTACGTTTGACACTGTAATGGTGGATACACGTTTTATCCGTTTGTCAAAGCTCATAGAGTTAAAACACAAAGACTACACACCAATGTAAATTACGGACCTGATTAATATTACTGTATCAGTATTGACTCATCTCGTGTAAGAAATGCACCACTGGAATACAAAATGTTAATGGCAGGTGAGACTGCGTGTTAGGGGTGAGTGGAGCAGGTGTATGGGAACTCTCTGTACTTTCTGCTGAATTTTTCAGCCAGCCTGAACCTACTCTCCCACAGCAGTTTATTAATTAAAACACAAAACAAAACAGCGTGTGTGAGCACACAGTGAGCTGGCAGGCATCCCATAATGTTGCCCCTGTAGAAGTCTCTGACACCCTCGCCGGACGCAGGTGAGCCCCCTACAGGCCACTTCGCCCTTCGCCTGCCCAGGGTGCTGCTCTGTCTCACCAGCTCCAAGAGGAGCCAAGAGGAGAAAAGGCAGTCAGTCCCAAGACGCCGGGGGAGCCTGGCCTGGGTCCGGCACAGCCGCTGTGAGCACCAGTGGGTTTGTCATTTCTGACTTCTTCTGAGTTCACCGTCTGTGTGCACGGGGGACTTCCCCGTGAAGCCCTCCAGTGTGATAAGTTTCTTCGGGCCGTGGCTAACCGTGGAGCTCTATCATTTTTACTCATATCACTGGTTTCTGTCTAGTAAACATAGTGCTGATAAAAGTGACAGATTTTGCTTCCCTCGGAAACGCGCTGTGTTGTCACCAGCAGAGGGGAGATATGGATGTCATTAAAGGCAATGGAGAGGCTCCGGTTCCGAGGTGGTGGCTCATTCTGTCTGCTGCCGAGCCACCCCCACCCCCGCGAGGAGGCCCGACCACAGGTGTAGAGGAAGGACATTAAAGCCGCCTCACAGGTGCGACGAAACAGAAAGGGCGCCTTCCACGGGCTGCACGTCGTGTGAAGTTCTGCTACTTTTAATTCTGCTGGGGACCTAACCGGAACCTGATTGTCACATCACGCTCCGACCAATCAGAGCTTCCCAGGGCCAGGGGCTGGGAGTCATTTCAAGGACAAAGACAACCCATAATCAGGAGGTTCCGGTGAAATCTTGAACAATCCAGGACATCGAGAAGGGCTCCCTATGCCCTCCTTCCCTCCGCCAGACACACGCCCCTGGCCCAGTGAGGCTGCTGGAGGGTCTCCCACCGCAGGAAGGTGGGATTCATTAACGGTCTGAGCCATTCCCCAGAGCTGTGTGCCTGGGGGTCAAGAGGCGGAGACCCCAGGCTCACTTGCTCTGTGCCGATTCTCGCCGCTCGCGCCGACCAGCCTGGGTTTGGCTGCTCCAAGCGGCCTCGTAGAGTGTGAGCTGATAAACCGGGGGCAGCTCTCACACCCTATTCCCCTTTTCCTGCTCAGTGATGCGGGGGTTTCTGAAGTGGTCGGAGACGTGACGGGGCGCCCTTCCATGACGTGAACATGGCCATCTACAGGGGAGCCACCCCCTGCCCAGCTCCAGGCCACTGCTGTTAGAAAGGCCAGCTCAGAGGCTGACCTGCCTAAAGAGTTCCGGCCCCGAAGCAAAGTTTTCTCTACTTCCCCACAGGCTCGGCTGTCACCGAGAGTGACCAGGGGGCTGGACGCGTCGGGCTCAGAGAACAGTGGCCAGGGGCGCACACTGCAGTCTCTGAATGGCCTTCAGCCCTGAACAGGGAGGTGGGGTGCTGGCTTCCAGAGGCCACTTAGGGGCACTTGAGGCTGAATGCCCAGGGGAGGGCTTCGGAAGCCAGAGGCTTGCAGGATGGACCCAAAGGTGGCCACCAGCAAGGGACTCTGAGCAAGCCAGTCCCAGAAAGCGACTCAGTCATTGCTGGAGAAGAATCGACGGCTGAGAAGAAGCAGGCCACTCATCGGTCAGAAAGGATTTGATCTAGGAAGTAGTGAAGGACGTAAAAGATCCTGCCCCCGGAGACATTCAGAGAACAGGGCAGTGAGAGAATGAGGACGGGCAGTTACAGAGGAAGAAAGCGAGTGTGAACTGAAAGCAAGAATTCTTGTTATTTTGACATTGATTAACGAAGTTTGAAAAATCACAGAGGTGGCGTGACTTTGCAGAACAGTGACGTCACGGTTTAGCGCGCCATTTGGCAAACCTCACCCCTGGGTGGATTTTCGGGCCAGTTTTCGCTTCTTCCTCAAGCAGGTGTAGGCAAAATTCAGAATCGTGGAGATGTATTGGGATGGTGTCGATCTGCAAGGAGTTCCAAAGTGAGAGAACGGAGCAGGCGGCAAGGAGGCAGTAACTGTGGAAATGCTCGTTTGAGGCCGGCTGTCCTAACACCAGTCTTGCCGAGCTCACCACTAAACGCTTGAGGGCAACTTTCATGTCAGGGGAAGCGGATTGTAAATTGCCCAAAGTTCCGTTTCACCAATGCCGCTGTTCGCCTGTGAGCTCAGGAGACGAGCTGCAAGGACTCGGAGACGATCGGTTTCCATCTGCCATTTCTGGAGTTACCACTCAACCAAACCTTTCAGGGAAGTGACGGGCGAGTCAGAGTGAAACGTTCAAGAACGGCGGGCTGTGTTGCGTCAGGGTGCCCCGGTGGCAGATGAAGAAGCGTAACTGGAATCAGGGTTTGCTCAGCGACGGAAAGGAGACTGAGCGCAATAAGTGTGACAACTGCAGGTGAGTGTGGTTTTCCTTCTCTTTTTTAAAATGGTGATGTTTAGTGTTTCCTAGTTTGTTAATTTTTATTGAAATACAACGTACAGATAACATTGGGCAAGTGGAATGTGTGTGGTGTGTCGACCTGATACATTTGTCTTGTGATATGATTAACATCGGAACTCTTGCTAACACCTTTGCGGTGCATCACCCGACGCTGGCCAACCACACTCTGCAGGTAAGACTAAGCAGTTGAGGGAGACACCCTGGCCCCCCGTGTACAGGTGGGGTGCACTGGCGCTGGGGAGGGAGACTGGGAAAGCCTGGGATTCAGAGGAGGAGCTGGCCGCCAACGTCCACCTGCAGAGAGCTCGCCGTGGGTCAGTGACTAGCTACATCCATACGCTCACATTATCGTATTTAGGTTTCAAAACAATTCCACGGTGTAAATATTACTCCTTGCGTTTTCTCAATCAAACCTTAGAGACTTGGGACTTCTCTCCACACTCCCCCGTAACTTTCCCAAGACCACACACCTTCAAATGTTGGTGAGAAAAAGGTTAGACACTGTTACCGACTTGCTTCCAGTGGGCGGCTACAGCCAGAAGAGACACCGGGGGCTTCCTCTGCCCCGGGTCCTGGCTGGAGACCCACGTCCCGAGCTCCCCGCCCTGCGTTCCCTCGCCCACAGGGGACGGATGGTGGTCCGAAGAGTACCCCGTCCAACCCCTCCTCCAGCTGCCCCGTGACCCACGAATTCGCTCAGAGCACCAGGGTACGGCGTCCGGGGACGCAGTGAAAGGGCCTTTCGGCCGAGTCAGATTGTCCTCCTCGCGGGTTTGCTTGGTGTCATCTGACAGCTTGGGTTTCACTGGGCTGGGGAGCTGCATGGAAGCTGCTGCCATGTTCACAGGTGGGATAGTGCTGGGGCCGCTGTCCACTCCGGGACACAGGTTCCACCGACGAGGTGCAAGCAGGCAACTGGCGGTTGGTGTTTGGAAGCCGGCAGCATGCCGGGGGTGGGGGCGGGGCGCGCACGGCTATCCTGGGGTCTGGCTAGCTCTTTACAATCTCCGGGGGCCTTGAGGTGGCGGGGTGCGTGACCGTGGTCCAGGAATGTGGAGCAAAATCAGGAAATGCCATCGGTGATGGAGGGAAAGGTGAGGTTGGGCCTGCAAATCGGTGCAAGGTTGAAGTGGCAACAGTGCCTGGGCTCTTACATCAGAAAGCCCGAGGCCAGCCCACGGGGCGGGAGTCGTCTGAGCTGCAGCTCCCCCTACAAGTGCAGCGGCAAAATTCCAACACACAGGACCGTCTTGAGGATTAATGACAGTGATGCACATGAGACCCCAAGAATGAGGCTTGAGACATGGCTGAGGCTCAAAGACACAGCCCAGGGCTACAGTTACTGCGCCCCACCCCCATGGCAGGACCTGGGAACCTGGGCCTGGAGCGGACAGTCAGGCTCTTCCGGCCTTCTTTCTCCCCTCACGGGCCCCTGTGTGGCCTGGGACGTGCAGCAGGTCCCCTGTGGGGACAGAAATGGGCTGTAGGACCAGCCGCTGGCACACAGCTCCTCCCCTCCTCAGTGCTCCCTGTCCATCAGCTGCGGTTCCGGGCGGCAGCCGGCAGCCGTCGAGCCCCAGCCCTCGGAGAGCAAGGCGGCACATCTCCGAGAGGCTCCTGTACACCGTGCGGCGCTGCGACAGAAAAGGGGACACCAGTAACATTTCTGGGGGTCCTTTTATTTCACAAATGACTTTCTTTGCTTGGATTCTCTCTACGTTTATGCTTTATTCTAGTAAATCTTCTTTCATGAGCGAGGAGTCAGAAAAAGACGTTCCTTTAAATAATTGAATCCCTCTGCTCTCGTGTGGCTCCCATTCGTTGCCTTGGAAATCCAGCTATACTCATTCACCTCAGGAGAAAAAATAACTGGTTGGTCTGATTTTCCTTAATTATAAAAGATCCAGTCCTGAAGAGAGACCGCACAGCCAAGAGCCTCACGTTTGAGGACGGAGAGTGAACTTGAACGTTCCCACGCTTTTGCGCCCCCAAGGAAGACAGGAAGGGAGCCTGAGCTTGACGCTCGCCGACGCAGCCGCAGCCCCGCGCAGGCGACTTCCGCCAAGGAGCTCAGGTTTCGGTCACCGCCTTCTCAGGAGCAGCTCCTGCCACGGCCACTCCCTCGGTGAGGGGGCAGGCTGATAAAGCCAAAGGCGCGGATGCGGAGGACGCAGGATGGGAAGACAGGCGTGCTTGATTTTAAAACAGGTGCATTTCTGTTTATATCTGTGAAAAACTCCACACGGGATCCTGGGATGTTATGAAAATTTTAACTCCAGCGCACATCTCTGAAGTGTATGTTCGCTGCGGGCCCTGTGGAGCCGGCGGAAACAGGGAAGTGTGCTCGTGCCTCCCAGAAGCTGCCTCGTACGGACCGCGAGCATGTTCACGTCTCCAGCAGGCTGCTGGGCTCAGTTACAGGTTTCGTGGGACTCTGTGACCACTTCAGGAGCCCGAGCTGCTGGGGCGTCAGCCACCGTCTCCCCAGATGTGGGTTTGCCTGCTCTGTGTTGTACAAGAGGAGGTCCGTGCGTGCAGATCTGTGTGCGAGGCGGTCTGTATATTTGTGTGCGTGTGTCTGTCTGAATGTGAAGGGAAGCCCACCAGGGGTTGCAAAGCAGAGCACAGCAGGACCCCATTGAAATCTGTGTTGGGGGGGAGGATCGAAATGCAACTTTGGGGAAAACGGGCTGAAAATAAACATAATAGTCATTCCTTTCTCTTATTATCGGGCAGAGCCCTTAGACCTTCCTGGCGAATTTGCTCCTCCTTCCAAGGAGACTCAGCAGGGTCTCTGTGCTGCCGGCACCCGAACTCAGGGACGTGTGTCTCCGAGCTCATGCGCACTCCTCACGCGCTCCCAGGCCAAGGGCCTCGAAGGCCTGTCCAGCCCCGGAGAGAGGGCTCGGGGTGGGTTAGACTGAAGTAGGGGCCCTGTCTGTCCGGTAGTGGGCGTCCATGGCAGCAGGAGACCTGCACTGGTCATGTCTAGGGTCACAGAGGCGGGTGAGGGAGAGGGGGCCTGCCTGAGTCTCAGATGCTGCCCTGGGTGGGCCAGGAGCAGCAGTGTTGTTTCTCGTTCTTCGTTCTTCCTGGGGTGTCAGGCTGCTTCCTGCTGAGGGCGTGAAGAGAATTTCCGAGAGGCTGAGAGAGACCCAGAGGCTCCGCGCTGTGTAGGCTGAAGTTGTCCCCTTGGTGCAGCTGGGCTCGGGCTCAGCCGGGGACCCAGAGTACGTGGCTCTGGGCACGGGACTGAGGAAGAGCCCTTTTAGGCGCAGGATCCCGGCGGGCAGGCGGGCGTGTGAGCGGTGCCCCATGGCCTGGGGTGGCCTCAGACGGCGCAGTGGACGCTCCCAGAAGCTCGTTTCTGTGCTTCTGAAGAGTCTCCTTAAGCTCAGGAAAGAGCTTGCTGTTGGGAAACCTGGAAGAGATGAATAAATCTTGCCTCCGGCACCTCTTTCTCCATCCTCCTGGGGAGGGGCGGCTGGCGCTCTCTGGAGTGTATTCCTCTGCCCCAGCCCTCCATCTGTCCCGCTAATCCTTGGTCGGCCCACTCCGCCACTCCCGCTCTCTCTCCCTGAGACGTCCACGTGACCTGGGCTGCCTGCTCCCTTCCGGCCTGTCCCATCTGTCTCCTGCCTGCTGCCAGGGCCTTTCTGTGCCCCGGATGGCTTTCCGATCCTCTTCTCCTGGTGGCCTCGGACTGGCCTG
>PVJD01017152.1:0-18452 GCA_004026545.1 Mormoops blainvillei
TATTTACTTGGTACTTTTATATATAGAAGTTGAGTGATTGTTGGAGGGGCAAGTGGCAAGGGGACTTCAATTATACAAATTTTTTCCCTTGTATATAGGTAATAAAAGGGTGTCCTGAAGCAGAAATCAAAATTTTTGGTAGCAAGGCAATGCAGAAAAAAGCAAAAGCAGTGATAGATAATCTTGTTAAAAAACAACAAAATTATAACTCGCAATCCAGAATTGGTAAGTAATTTTTGCCCACTAAAGCCCTGTAAAATTTTTAAAAATTTCATTCCGTTTTATAAGCCATATTATGCTGGTACTTTTCTTGATAATAAAGCTTTAGGTTGCCATTATTAAATCTAGTCTGTTACAGAATTTTTTTCCTACGGAATTCTAGGATGCTTTTTCCTCAAATGAAAACAATCTCCTTGGTTAAGCCTAGCAGTTTTATTTTAGCCACAGATGAGTGGGAAAAAAAAACACTAACTTTTAAAAAAACATTCTTCTTACTAATGATAGAGCAACACTTAGTCCTGGGCTCCTGTCACTGTAGTCTCTTCCCTGGAATGTGACTGACTTTGAAAATTGCCTGATTATTTGGTATTTTAAAAATCTCAGGTCTGCTTGAATTAAAGAAAAAGCTATTATTGAACCATTTGCAGAAGCAATAAGGAAGTGAAAAGAACAGAGCCTTGGGTTCAAATGGCAGCATTGCCTCTTAGTGTTTCTTGGGACGGAATCCCTAAGAATTCTGTAAGACTCCATTTCTTCACCTGTTAACCTGGGGTAACATCTTCCTCATGGGGTTATTGTAAAGATTAAGTGATTTATGTGATTTATTAATAGACACTAGGCTCTTATGCTATTTAGCTTCTCCAGTAAGTTACATTTTTCCCATTTCATGAATCTGAAGCAGATAACTGATGACAAAAACCCTGACTGAAATTATCATGGTACTGTAGCACTAAAACCCAACATTTTATATTGCAAGCATCACTGTGTGATTATTAAAACACAAAATAGCAAAATGGTTTTGGGGATTCTGTACGGATAGGATTTGTTTGGAAACTAATCAGGTAAAAATATTTCAACAGATCTTGTTGCATGCCAACCTTCTGTTCGAAGAGATGTAAGGGCAGATGACAGTGCTACTACAGAAGATCAGCCATTAATTGATTGGGATCAAATTCGAGAAGATGCTTTGAAATGGGAGGAAAAAAAGTGGGCAGGTTAGTGCTGTATTCTAACATTTGCATGTGGTGTTGGTGTTTCTCTTAATTGAGGTTTTTATCCTCTATAAAATGTGTTACTTTTAGTAATGAGATGTATATGATAAATGATAGTAAAATTTGCAATGCTGTAGCTCTAGGGCATGTTACTTTCAATGTTATCTGCATTGTCATTTATGCTATAAATGGGAAATTAAAATATTAACCTTACCTACACCTTATCTTATTTGCGATAACTTACTGCAAAAATTAATGAAATAGAAAACCAAGCCCAAGGGGAAAATGAAGGGAATGAAGAAGCTGACCAGGAGTTGTCAACAGTGTTGCTGCCGTTGAGAACAGGTTGTTCTTGGAGTATCCTCACTGACAAGGGCAAAATAAAGAGGGAAGAACATTTAATGAGCATCCAGCTCTTGAGAAGAGATGGGTTTTTTAAATTTGTTTAATTTAAATGAAATTCTTATTTGGAATTATATATGGAATAAAATGTCCCCACATTATAATCACTGAATTTCAGAGAAAGTTTGAGCACCAAATTTGGCTATCAGAATGAGGCAGCAGTACAACATCATTTATTTAAAATTAAAAAGCTAATGCACTAATATGTGACAAAATGTTAGTGATGATTAATTCCACAGTGGCTGTCAGCCTGTCTGCACATTAAGTTTCCAGTGCCACCTCAACAAGATATGTGTTAGGGAGATTTGGGTTGGGTGGCCAGAGAACAGATTTAAGTTTGGAGGAGGTGTGATTGGCATTTATGAAAAAAAGATATAGTAGCTTCTTAGAGTAGAATAAGGATAAATATTTTATTCCTAAACAGTAATGGGGTAGACTGTCAAAGAAAAGATAATATCCATTTACTGTGTTTGAGAAAAGATTCATCAATTGTGATGATTGTGTCTTATAAAGCTTGTTTTTTTCTTATATACTTAATTTTATAATTAAAGATCTCGTCCTTTTGTGAAAAATATAATTAAAGGACAAATCAAAAAGGGAGATCTAGATTCCAGCCTAAACCTGGCTGGCAAAATGTGCAACGGCTGTCTGAAGCTGTGTGGGTGCAAGGTGAGCCTGATAGGTATTTTGTTTGATTTCTGTTACTTTGAAGAAGTGTCAGTGAAATGTAAGTTGTCATTATTTATCAAAGTTTGAATTTCATCTTCGTTCCAGATTTACCCCCAATTAAGAAAAACTTTTATGTGGAGTCAGAAACAACAAGGTCAATGTCACAAGCGCAAGTAGACATTTGGAGGTGGGTTGTCCTACTACTTCTTTAAGTGAGTATTTGTATAGTTATGTTATTAAATTAACCCATTAGGCAAAGATTTTAAATGATTGCATTTGAATCTACACATTTCATATTCAAATGAAAACTGGGTTGCATCCTATTTGATACACATGAGAGTATTGCTATCCAATAAAACTTTCTACAGAGATGGGAAATGGGCTATATTTGTGTCTGATAGATCAGTCAGTGTCCATATATAGCTCTTGAACCCTTAAAATATGGCTAGTATAATTGAGGAACTGAATTTTTAATTAAAAAATTTAAATTTAAAAAGACATGTGTCTAATGCTTGCTGTATTGAATAGCACTTTTAGAGAGTTATTTCTACATTTGTTGGAAATCATAATAAATTGATCTGTTACCTGAATAATAGAATAATTTTTTACTCTTCAGCCCTTATTATCTGGAGTTAAAGGTCCTAATGGCAACATTTTTAAAGTTCATGTCTGCTATAAAACTAAGATTGTATAGCAGAAACAATAGTTATGCCAGGGTTGGGGTAGAGCTCCGACGTTGGACAAGTAACTAATATTCACCTGCCAAATGAGAATAATTCCCACTTCACAGGATTGTTGAGGTTAAAATGAAGAAATATGTGTGGAATATTGTAGGCCCTCGAGTGTTTGCCAAATCTGATTTTGAATCATGCAGCATACAGTTTTCTGACTCTATTCTTAACCTTTCCATGAAACTTTTATTGGCCCATTCACACACATAATGTAATTTTTTTCCTTCTTTCTGTGACTATTCTGTTAAGAAAAAGATGGGCTGACTTCTATTTCTTAATTATTACACTTTACTATAACTTTACTAACAGTCTGGTTTTAATCAGTTGCAGTTGAATTTCTAGATGTGACCCAAACTAATGCCAGAAAATTTCTTGCTTGGGAAGTAAAGTGACCAAGGCCAATAATATTTGTGCTGTTTTTCCTTAAAGGAAGGAAAATTATAATATAGTGTGTGATGACTTGAAAGATGGAGAGAAACGTCCTATCCCCAATCCTACTTGTACATTTGAGGATGCTTTTGAATGTTATCCTGAAGTTATGGAAAACATTAAAAAGGCAGGTTTTCAAAAGCCAACACCAATTCAGGTATGCTGAATAAGTCTCTAATTCTAATATTTCACTAATGGTTTTCCCCCTAAACAATATCTGTCAAAAGTTAAGTCACCAGGGAGCAACTGTCTCTTATGAGCACTCCCTCAGCACCTCCTGCACCACCAGTTCCTAGCACTCAGAAGATACTGGTTGAAAAAAGTTTAGGGCTGGGAGAGGAGGGACATTTGACACAAAGAAATTGCACTTTTATTTTATTATCTATCATTCTGTTTCAGTCGCAGACATGGCCAATAGTTCTACAAGGAATAGATCTTATAGGAGTAGCCCAAACTGGAACAGGGAAGACACTGTCCTACTTAATGCCTGGACTTATTCACCTTGACTCTCAACCAGTGTAAGAATTTCTGCAGCTGAGCTCTCTGTAGGGGTTTAATAGATATGGATATCAAAAATGCAATTAAAGTTTCTTTGATGTATTGCATTGGTCAAAAGGTAATGCCTAGTCTCGGGAAAATACACTTGTACTATGCTGTGAAAGTATAAATTTACAGAACATTTTTGGGAAGTTCCCTGGCCGGTGTGGCTCAGTTGGTTGGACATCATCTGGCAAACTGAAAGATTGCTGGCTGCATTCCAAGTCAGGGCTCCTGCCAGGGTTGTGGGTTCAGTCCCCGGCTGGGGAACATGCAAGAAACAACCAATTGATAGATGTTTCTCTCTCACTTTGTGATGCTTCTCTCCCTCTCTTCCTCCATCCCTTTCCCTCTCTGGAATCAAAAAAAGGAAAGAAAACATTTTTGGGAAGCAGTGAAACATTGGAAAGAATTTGTTTAAATTACCATCTCCAGTATGATTGTGTGAGAGAATGTTTGACACAGGAAAGCACTAGCCGTGTTAAATGAAAACACTTCTATCCAGGCCCTTGGATTTTTTGTTTGTTTGGTTGGTTGGTTGTCTTTCCATATTTCTCCACTTTTTATGGTGAATGTATGTGACTTTGACACTCATTGCTACAAATTTTGATAGCACTGAATGCATGTTCCATGTCTGAGGGAGGTGCTTTAATAATCTGTTTTCCCTCCAAAGAGCTAGAGAGAAAAGGAATAGACCCGGAATGTTAGTCCTTACACCCACTCGAGAATTAGCTCTTCAAGTGCGAGCCGAATGTTCTAAGTATTCATATAAAGGTCTTAAAAAGTAAGTCATTTCTCTGGCTATTCCTGCATCAGCATCTTAATCATTTGTAGCTTTACACATTCTCTCATTATTTTTCACACATTTCAAGAATCTGATTGGCCCAGCATGGGTCAGGTGTTATCCCTGACCCACAATCACTGTAGCCAGGGTCATGGGGTCAATAACAATGATGCAAACATACCTCTTTAGGACAGACACACCATTGCGGGTTGATGGGTATTGATAGTTCTCAGAAAGGGAAAAATAGTACCAAAGGCATCTGATACTTTTTTTGATTTATATACTTTTTAATTTTATTTCATACCCTAGATGCTTAGGTCAGTTAGAATTTTGAGTTGTGTTGGAATATTCCTTGCCTGATCATGAACCTCTGTGTTTTTTTTTTTAAGTGTTTGTATATATGGTGGTGCAGATAGAAATGGACAAATACAAGATCTGACAAAAGGTGTAGATATCATTATTGCAACGCCTGGAAGATTGAATGATCTGCAAATGAATAACTTTGTCAACCTGAAAAGTATAACCTACTTGGTAATCATGGAGTAGGGGTCTGAGATACTGGGAGGAAGACACGAACTCTTACTAAAACAGTCTTTTAGAATGGCTGTCCATTTTATAATATTTTTATATTGTAGGAATGTTTCCCATTCCCTCTAATATGTTAAAATAAGGATTTTAAGATAACTTTATTTTAATGTTTTTTTTATAAATGTTGGAAAATGTAGATAAGTACAAAAGAAAAAATCACGTGGATATTTAGATATAAACATTTTTCATTAAATAGATTTAGAAAATACTGACCCACTTAAAATAAATCAATTTATGTTACAATCACAGACCACTTATTTTCTCCTGGAGAAATTAAAATACTAGCTTGGGAAATAGGGGAAATAAGAAAAAATTACCTGTTAGTATCATATTTATAAAGAGAGCATACATATTAGCTACCTCTCATATCTATCTAGCCACAAACATTTTTCATGCAGGTATTAGATGAAGCTGACAAGATGCTGGATATGGGATTTGAACCCCAGATTATGAAGATTTTATTAGATGTGCGCCCAGACAGGCAAACTATTATGACAAGGTAGGTATATGCCCAACTGCTAGTCTGCAGCAAAGGAATCATTGGAATAGAATCCAGTCTTGGTTGATTTTCCCACAGGATTATGAGAGTATTTCTTGAAAGCATTTTGAGATCCTTTAGGTGAAAAGCATCATGTCATCACTTAGTATACCAACTCAACGTATCACTGTAACAAGAACTATTGGTTCCCTAAGTTACAGATAGAGATTTCTATAAAAACATAGAAAGGACTCCAGGAGGAGAGACTGTTTCATAGTGGGGTCTCACATTTGACTAAGTGATCCCATGTTCTTAGAGGTAAACATTTAACTACTGAATACTTTTTTGCCCATGGAGAAACTGAGGAAGCAATGATTGTTATTTAAATGCAGAGTGATTCGTAAACCATTTTCTCCTTTGTCATTAGCATAGAAAAGAATAGTGTATAATTGAGAAAATATACTAAATTTCCTCATTTTGTGTCCTGTCTTCCTATCTAATTACTGTGAAAGTATTAAAGGTCGTTACTTTCATAATATACATATGGTTAAGAAATATTTATATTTATATATCCTTTCATCAGTACACTTAAAATGTTTTTATTTGGTATAGCACTTAGTTTTGCCTACTGGTAATGTATGAAAAATACAAGGTTTTTTGGTTTTTTATAAAGGCCAAGAGAAATCTAACACTTGAATTCATTTTACCTTTTCAAAGATTAGAGTTTGAGGTATAAATCTCCTTCACTTTTGGTTTATAAACCTGTTTATTAAACATATTTAAAGGTTTCCTCTAGTAACCTCACTAAAGTTGACCAATTCTTTGTGAAGTACTTATTGAAAAGCACTAAATTTGTCTTTCATGAGCAATTTGGTTCATAGCATTTTTAGGGAAACTTAGTAATGGTTGTTTTATGATAAATTTTTCATGTTTATGTATCTTGTTTTATTTCCAGTGCAACATGGCCATATGAGGTCCGTCGACTTGCACAATCTTATTTGAAAGAGCCAATGATTGTATATGTTGGAACTTTGGATCTGGTTGTAAGTTTGTTTTTTATTACTATTGTTAAAATATTTTTTTAGTGCAAATGGAGAACTTTATTTGATTGCTGAATATGCTATTACAGTCATTTATTTTTTATTAAATTTATTGGGGTGACATTGGTTAATAAGATCACACAGGTTTCAGGCGTTTCTATGATATATGATCTATATATAGCATTATGTGCCCACCACCCAAAGTCCAGTCATCTTCCAAAATACTTATTAATTATGGAAATTTTAATTACTTTGTGTTTTGGCAAATCTCCTCTGCCCACTCCCTAATTTTAGAGCAAATACTAGATACATATGATTCTATCTGTAAACATTTCAGTATATATGTCTAAAAGGCTAATTTAAACATAACTGTAGTATATATCATACCTAAAATTTTAATAATCCTTTAATACCATCAAATTTCCAGTCATTGTTTTTATTTTCCTGATATACCACTTTTATTAACCCTATAAGAATCAGATTCTAAACGAGTCTACACATCTCTGCATATATTTAAGCCTGCTCTTCTGTTTTCATGAAGCTCAGCTAGATCAGTGTGTTCAAATGATGTTAGTAATTATACAATTTATAATTCAAGATCTCCATTATATTCCTTTTCCATTATAAACTTTTCTGGACTTTCACTTAGTAATTGTAATTGGTTTTTCAATTAATCATTAAAAAAATTAATGATTACTTAATCACTAGTAGTAATAATGGCTCACTGCCTAGGCTCATTTCATTAGATTTCATGAAAAGCAGAATAAATGCTTGGGTGTGTCCTTTCATTAAGTGCTATTAACACCTGTTTTATCTCAAGGTCAAAAAATGATGACATTTTGAAATTTTGCATTAAATTGTCAAAATACTCATTGAATGGAAACTCTTGTATATAAACTAATCATCTTTCTTCATAGTAAGGGCTATACTCAAAATTCATGATAATTTTGGCGAGATTAGCCTCGCCCCATGGTTATTTCTTTTCCTACAATGGTAACCAACTTTCAATACACTGCTAACCATTCAAGAATTCAAACTACTCTTGGGTGAATAAATGATAAACAGTGAAAGGCTGAGCTATAAATCCTTGAGTAGAAATAGTTTCGTGAGGACCTGCCTTTTTCCTGTTAGCAGTTTTTTAAAACATTAACCCCTGATGGAAGTAAGATTTATTTCGAACCAAATTATGGTATTTGCCCATCAGTGTTGATGTACTATGATCTTTGAATCTTTTAGGCTGTAAGTACTGTGAAGCAAAATATAATTGTCACCACAGAAGAAGAGAAACGATCTCATATCCAAACTTTCCTAGAGAGCATGTCTCCCAAAGACAAAGTCATAGTGTTTGTCAGCAGAAAAGCTGTGTAGGTATTTTTTTCTTTACATGCTTAATCATCAAATTGATTTGTTTAGTATTCTTTCTATTTGTATACTAACTTCAAATGGGGGTGTAGATGGCTTTCAGTAATTTATTTCAGAATTTTGCTAATAGAAGTTAAATAGTGAATTGATGGTGGTATTAGAATAAGCACTTAAGATCACTGACTTTATGCTTGCTTCAGTGCTGATCACTTATCAAGTGACCTGATTCTCCGACATATATCAGTAGAGTCCCTGCATGGCAACAGAGAACAGAGCGATCGAGAGAAAGCATTAGAAAACTTTAAAACAGGTACATTTATGCGATTACTATGAGTTGCATTTTAGAAGTACAATGCTTGTGATTGGCTGCGTGACAGCTCCTTTTCATGGAACCCATTTCTAAGATGTCCTCAGTTTACAGACCTCAGAGCTATACTTGTTAGAGCTCTAAATAATCAGACTCTCAGAACTATCCAAACTCAAGAGAGCTAATGTTTAAACCTGGGTGTCAAGGCAATACTCTGCAATGGGGGATAATTTTATTAGTTTACCTGAGATGCATGGGTCTTTATGACACGCCTCAGATGACTCAGGGACCATTTGCTGAACCATGGTATCTATAGTGTTGTAGCTTACCAGCAGTTGAGAAGAAAAACTAAATATCCCTTTCCCATTTTCACTACCTTAAGTCTTTTAATATTAAAGGCAATAATACTTCACCTGGTCCGATATTAGGGGAAAGTGTACTTTCTGATATGTCTTGGGTTGGTTTATGCAAGAATATGACTATAATCTTTTGACTTTACTCTGTAGGTAAAGTGAGAATACTGATTGCAACTGACTTAGCATCTCGAGGTCTCGATGTCCAGGATGTCACTCATGTCTATAATTATGATTTTCCCCGGAACATCGAAGAATATGTGCACAGAGTAGGACGTACTGGAAGAGCCGGGTAAGTAATGAAAAAAGTCAACTCTGGCCTTGGCCAGTGTTGTTCAGTTCATTGGAGTATCGTCTTGGAAGCCCAAAGGTTGCAGGTTTGATTCCTGCACGTGCCTGGGTTGCAGGTTCAGTCCCCAATTGGGGCATGTTCCAGAGGGAGCAGATTGATGTCTCTCTCTCTCTCTCTCTCTCTCTCTCTCTCTCTCTCTCTCTCTCTCTCCCCCTCTCTCTCTCCCTCCCTCCTTCCCTTCCCCTCCTTGTAAAATCAATAAGCACTTCCTCCGGTGAGGATTAAAAAAAAAAGCCAACCCTGACTACTCATTTCATGTGGAAAACTGTTTTGTTCTCTTGCCTGTAAATTGTCTGAGCCTCCCTAGAATCGCCTTTGCTACTTTATTCTGTCTAGTGGGCCTGTTTCAGGTTCAACCAGATCCCTCTGTGGTTAGTTGTGTTTAACTTTTCAGTTCTACCTTTTACTTTATGTCTATAGTGTCGCAAAACTGATAGGTACCCAGTGGTTACTCTCCTTGAAGTTGGCGTGTATAAAGGGGCCTTTTCTCCCTGACTGCTGTCACAGGCCCCTCGTAACATGCTGTTTAAACAACTGCAGATTGTTTAGATTCCATATTGCTATTTGAATGATGCTAAACTCTGACATATAATACATATTTGGGCTTGTGGAAGAGTTGAGGTTTTGCTGCTTCTGTTTTTATTATGCTGTTTTGCTAACTGAATAATGAATATTAATTATAAATCAAAGTACATGAGCTTCTCCCTTCCCCCCCTACAGGAGGACTGGAGTTTCAATTACCCTTATCACTAGAAATGATTGGAGGGTTGCCAATGAATTAATTAACATTCTGGAAAGAGCAAATCAGGTGAGAATATAAAACTCATTAGAACTCTACCTCATATCACTCTTCTAATATTCAAATAGTTTCATTTATTCTAAGTACTGGGGCTTACTGCTTACCAGGAAAGACAGATATTAAACAAGTAATCACACATATTATGAGGGCTGTAGCCAAACAAAGATGAGGAGCTATAACATCATATAAGTGGGGAAACTAGTCTAATGAGGCAGAGCGTCACTGAAAACTCTGCCAAGGAAAAACCCGAGGGTTAGGAGGGTCGTTGAAGAATGGGGTGCAGTTCCAGCTGGGGAGCATAAGCTGGCCTGGAGATGAGAGAATGTGCAGAAAGAGGCTCCAGGGAGGGCAAGTTAAGGGCACTGGGACGCTCCTGCGGGCTCTGCAGACCGGGGAGTAGTGATGATGGGTGTTTTTAAGATCAGTCTACTTTTATAGCTTGAAGGTAAATTCAGAGTTTAACACGCAGGGAGATGCACTCCATTCTGTTTGGCAGATGTCATGTAATCAGTTCTGGATGTTCTCTGACTGAAACGGTTTGGAGGCATCTCAGTATGTTGTGGAAAAGCTGTCATAGTAAAAGAATAATCTCCGTCCTAAAAACACATTAATGGTTTCAGAGTGTCCCAGAGGAGCTTGTGTCGATGGCTGAGAGATATAAGGCAAATAAACTGAAAAAAGAAGTGGAAAAAAAATTGGGAAGACCCCAAGGAAAACCCAAGAAGTGTTATTATTAATGTTTATGTTGAAAAGTGGTACAAGCCTACTTAGAGGAGGTAAAATTTGACTAACACATGGTCTTTCAAATGCTTGTTTTCCTTAACTAGGCTTTGTTAGTATGTTTACTGCAATCAGCATCATCTCTAAGAGTTATTAACATAATAGATTATTAGGTGTTATTCTTTACCTATTACCTAAATTCTACTTATTATATCTTATTTAGAACTAGAAGTATTCAGAGTTAAAATAAACTTTAAGTTGTACAGGAAGATCAAAAGTGTAACGGAGATGGTCGAGGTATAAATTGTCACAACCTGAGCAATTTGGTATTGTACCAATTAAAACACATAAACCTTTTGATCCAGCAATTCCTCTTCTAAGAATATATTCTATAAATATGTTTGCATGTACAAGTAAAGATTTATTATAGGATTTGTAGTAGGAAAAGACTATTATCTAAATTTCCAGTAGGACACCGGATGAATTACTATGGAGAAAATATTTTTGTAAATCATATTTCTGGTTAGGATTTAATATCTACAATGTAGAGATCTCCTAAAACTGAACAGAAACAACCTGATTAAAAATAAGCAAAGGACCTGAACAGGCATTTCTCCAAAGAAGACATACAGGGTGGGGCAAAAGTAGGTTTACAGTTGTATGTGAAACACAGTTTATTCTTCTCTTATGTATTAATTATTGTATTATTTTCCATACTTTTGCCTACGTTTGCCTGACCCTGTACGAATGGCCAACAAACATGAAAAGGTGCTCAGTTTCACTACCGCATCTGAGCCCTTTGCATCACCAGGGAAATGCAGCTCAAAACCACAATGAAACTACTTCACACCCATTAGGATGCTACTAAAGGATGTATAAAGCCTTGGTGAGGATGTGGAGAAACTGGAACCCTTGTGCACCGTTGGTGGGAATGTAAAATGGTACATCCCCTATTCCGCATACGGCAGTTCCTCAAAAAATTAAAAATAGAGCCCTGGCTGATGTGGTTTAGTGGATTGTATGCCTGACCAAAGGGTCGCTGGTTCAATTCCCTGTCAGGGCACATGCCCGGGTTGCCAGCCAGGTCCCCAGTAGGGGGCATGCGAGAGGCAACTACATACTGTCCTTTCTCTCCCTCTTTCTCTCCCTCTCTTCCCCTCCCTCTAAAAATAAATGAATAAAATCTTTTTAAAAAATTAAAAATGGAACCCAGCAAATCTACTTCTGGGTATATATCCCAGAACTGAAAGAATTGAAAGCAGGGCTCCTAGGAGGTATTTGTACACCCATGTTCATAGCAGCATTATTCATAACAGCCAAAAGGGGGAGGCAACCCAGCTGTGAATGAAGGGATAAACAAAGCGGTAAGCGGAAATTCTGACACACGCTACAGAGTGGATAACCCTTGAGGGCATTACGTGAAAGGATATTATGCTAAGTAAGGACAAATACTGTGTGATTCCACTTACATGGGGTCCACAGTAGCCAATAGAGACAAAGTAGAATGGCGGTTGCCATGAACTGGTGGGAGCAGGGAAATGGGGAAATGTTCACTGGGTATAGAGTTTCGGTTTTGCAAACCGAAAAAGTTTATCCAGAAAAAGTTCTGGATAATTTTGTTAACCAGTGTCATCCCAATAAATTCAATGAAAATGAAAAAAGAAGTTCTGGAGATTGGTTGTAGAACAATGAATATACTTAACACTTTAACACTATTGAATCATTACTTAAAAATGGTTAGGATGGTCAGTTTTGTTGTGTATTTCATCACAATTAAAAATATTTTAAAGGATTTGGGAATAGTAGTTTATGTTTTTTTCTACTTGATTTTCAGAATTCAAGATTTTTTAGAGATACACTACTTAAACTATATTGAAGTACGGAAACATGCTGGCAGTGTTTGAAAAGACTTGACCAATTCTTAATATAACAGTGTTTTAAAATGTAGAATTTAATATTTTATACTTTCTTTAATAAAAATCAAAAGTATTTAAACTAGAGTTCAAAAATATTTTCATGGATATTAAGGAATGTACCATTAAGCTTTTTCACCTTTTACTATCTTTTTATTAAAATATATATATATATATATAAAGGTAAATTTTGTCTCCCATAATGTTGCTGTATCAAAGAAAGTAAATCTTTAAAGGGTTTAAAGCTTGTTCAGATATTGTCATAACAGTGAAAAAGATACTGTTAATGAATAAAAATTTTCTATGATAAGAACACTATCTTTGTCTTTATGCATAGCCCTTTAATTTTCTGTTTACTGAATAGTATTTTATTTGGAGGGTTCTTTTCTTAAATGATTACATTTAATCGATGTGAGAGAAGGATAGCCGCCAGGTTTCCTCTTAATTCCCAAAAGAAAAATAGAAAAGCACTTTCCCAACTGTCCACACGTACACAACACAATGTATAAGTGATTTCCTTCTTCAACATATCATTCTCAAAACTTTCTGGGAGAGAGTCCCATGGAAGTGAACAGATAAATAATGTAATTGCATTTTTAAAAAGTCATTTTTAAAAAGTTTAAATGAAGCAAAGAACGGACAGAAATAAGACAAAATGGGGGTGGGGGCTTAATATACTTAGTAAGTTGTGTTGCCATCTATATATTGCAAAATCAGTTTCTTAATAATTTTTCAATAATAAACTGAATCTATTGATTCAAAAAATTGGAACCATCCTTTCCAACTTTTGGTGTTCATGGAAAATGAATTAGGAGACATGTCCATTCCTTGGAAGAGTTTCTATAAGGACAGATTTCTTCCCTCTCCCCAACTTTCACCATGGCTAACTCTTGGAAGCTCTGACTATCCTATTAATTAGTTGGTTTTATACCGGAAATGATGACTGGTTTATAATTTAAAAATCAATATAATCTGTCACATTAAGAGAATCGAGGAGAGACGTCGGATCATCTTAACACAGGCAGAACATGCTGTTAATGAAATTTAACATTTACTCATCATTAAAAAAAAACTCTCAGCATTTAAATCTCGATGGAAATTTGACCTGATAGAAGTCAGATTTTAAAAAAGAACACATGGTAATAGAAATATGATACTATAAAGTACAAAGCTGAGGTTTTGTCCTTTGAAATCAGGAAGGCAGGATGTCTACTCTCCCTATTTCGGTTCAACATGCCCTGGCTCTCCTAGTGAGCATAATACGGGGTGTTGCACTGGAAGAGAGAAACAAAGCAACCATTATCGATAGATAATACAATTGTGTGTGAAGAAAATAAAACGAAGCTAGGTGACAGGTATGTAGGAGTTCAGTAAATTCTTCAGTTTACAGCCCTGGCCAGGTGTCTCTGTCAGATGGAGCGTTGACCCCTACAACTAAGGGTTGCGGGTTCCATTCCCGGTCAGGACACATACCTAGGTTCAGGTCTGATCCCCAGTAGGGGCGCGTACAGAGGTGACCAATGACATCGATGTCTGTCTATCTCATTCCCCCCTCCTTTCTCTAAAATCAATCAATAAGCATATCTCGGGGGTTTAAAAAAAATTCTTCAGTCTACTTTCCTATTGGTTGAAAATTTTCCATACTAAAAAATTGCCTATGAGTAAATCTAAGAAAAGATACACAAAACTTCTATGGAGAAAACTCTCAAACTTCACTGAGAACTATTGGAGGAAATTGGAATATTGGGTTGGCCAAAAAGTTCGTTCAGTCTTTTCCGTAAAATAAAAGACACATTTTTCATTTTCACCAATAACCTTACTGATTTGGGTATTTTGAGTATGTCGTCTACCTCCCTATATTAGTTTCTAGTGGGCAGAGGCCAGGGGTGCTGCTAAACATCCTCTAATGCATAAGATAGCCCCACAGCAAAGGACTATTTCGCCAAAATGTCATAGTACCAAGAAACTTCACAAACCACTTTTGACACATTCGAGCGGTCACATAAACTGCAGAAATCTTTTCCTTTTTTTTGCATTTCAGTTGCATTTTTAACTTTTCTTGAAATAATAAAGCATTATACGTTGAAAATGTTGCATATCTTCTTCTACCTTCAACACTAAAATGTCTGCACAATGCCCTGGCTGGTGTGGCTCAGTGGGTTGAGTGTCAGTCCAAGACGTGAAAGATTGCTGGATCGATTTCCAGCCAGAGCACATGCTTGGGTTTCAGGCCAAATCCCCTGTAGGGGGCGTGCGAGAGGCAACGGAGCGATGCTTCTCTCCCTCCCTTCTCTTCTCTCTACAATATAAATAAAATCTTTGCAAATAAAAATAAAAATAGCCCTGGCTGGTGTGACTCAGTGGATTGAGTGCCAACCTAGGACCAAAGGATCGCGGGATCGATTCCCAGTCAGGGTACATGCCTGGGTTGTGGGCCAGTTCCCCGGTTGGGGGCGTACGATAGGCAACCACCACATTGATGTTTCTCTCCCTTTTTATCCCTCCTTTTCCCTCTCTCCAAAAGTAAATTTAAAACATCATTTTTAAAAAACTAAATATAAATAAATAAAATGGCTGCAAAAAAATTCCTCAATTTTGATAAGTTTTTTTTAAATGCACACTGATATGAGAGCTGTCACAATTCAATCTAAAACAATTGTTTGGAATGATATTAAAGACAACTAAGCACTAGTAGAGCCATCGTCAAGACAAAAACCGAACAAACTTTGTTGCCACGCCAACAAATGGAGGTATGCACCTGACCATGAACTGGAAGACTCATTATTATAGAGTTATCAAATCTTTCCAAATTTATGTATAGATTCAACATACTCTCAATCAAAGTTCCATAAAATGCTTTGTGGAACTTGACAGGACGATACTAAAATTTTTATGAAAATACAAAGGGTCAAGAATATCTGAAACACTCATGAAGAAAGACAAAGTGGGAAAACTTGGCCTACCAGATATCAAGACTTACAAAGATGCATTATGTGTGACAATACAGTATAGTGCAAGAGTAGACAAAGATTTTAATAGAATGCAATAAAGTGTGTAACAGCTCTACAATACGTGGACAAGGAATATGTGGAAAAGGTGGCGCTGTGCTAGGTGTGCTGCTCCCTGCCACTGTGTGAATCCCTTTAGGATGCTCGTTTATGCCATTCTGGAAAAAGCAAGGCTACAGAGATGGTAAACACATCAGTGGTGGCCTGAAGGTTGGAATGGAAGGGCTGCATCAGTGAGGCCCAGGGGACTGCAGGGCACTGAAACTGCTGTGTAAGGGTAGATAGGTGATACAATGCACTCGTCAAAACCAGTAGAACTTTAGAGCACAAGGAGTGAACCTTAAAATATCAAACTTAAAAAATGATTTAGGAGGTCAAGGGATCCCGGAAAAAATGTAGAATGTGAGAAGGGACTCTAACTTCATGACAGATGTATAAAACAACCCACCCGAAAGGGGTGGGGGCAAAATTACCTTGGAAATAGGATCCTTAAGACTGAAGGCCAAAAACTGTGCGTAAGCACTGTACTGAAATCGATAACTGTTTCCCGCGGAGGAATGGCTTGACATTTGGAAACAGCTGTATGTGCCTACTAGATCCAACAGTTAAGTGGCTAAGTGGCTGATGGGGAGTCAGGTTTCTCACTGTGTGAATGAAAGGTGACAGACAGCAAGGAGAGAAAGAATGATCCATGTGGTGATGCCATAAAATAAGACAGCAGGAACTCGTGTATAACAATGGAGATGACAGGTAGTTACATATAAAAATATTTAGAGGTATGTGTTTATACTGAGCTTAGTACACATACATATATTTCCTTATTCCTTCAGCTGAGAGGGTTGACACCCTAACAACAGAACACGCATACACGCAGCACCCAGTTCGTGGTTTCTAGCACATTCTCCAATAAAAGGGTCAAGGACTCCGCACAGAAATGGCCGATCCTAGGACTGATACAGGAAATATACAGGATGGGCCTGGAGCATCTTGTAGAGCCAGAAAGTGAGTGAGTGCTGAAAACAAAACAAAAACAACCCCCCCACCACCATTTTAGGGGCATGTCCAAAGGTCACGGGGAACCAACTGAAGAGAGCTGCCAAAGACCAAAGCTGGAACCGTGGGAGCAATAAAATTAATAAACTGTAGACATAGCACGACTACAACTACGCCCTTCTCAGTGCCGCCGTTCACCAAACTCCCCTCTCGTAGCCTATTTTGCCCAATGACTCTGGAAATGCCAACAGCAAAAGTTGATCTTTTACTGCCCTTGAATAGGACATTAAAATCTTTTATTCGTGTCTTTAAATCAATTAACTTTCACATTCAAGATACCTTGAAAATGGTTTTCCTCCTTTGCATGCTTGGGTACCAGGTAATATGGCTGTAGTCTTAAATCCCTCCTAACTTTCGTTCCAAGCCAGTATTCGATGGGCAGGCCGTCCTGGGTGCTAGCTGGCCAGCTGCCTTTCACTTGCAAAGCCAAGATTATATCCACAGATATTTCTTCAGGTTTTCTAATAAGAAGTGTTACAGCAGGACACCCTCTCTTCTTCCTCTCCATAATGACATCCAGACCTGTTTAAAAATATAAAAGGAAAAAAAAGGATTTATCGATCTAATTTTCTTGAAAATATAGGAAAAATAATAAAGCTATAGTTGGAGATCCATAGAGTGTTAAGATGAAAATAAGTTCTGAAGCAGAAACTGACCCCATCGGGCAAATTGTTTTTCCCATTTAACCAATATTCATGGTACTAACATGGCGGGGAGGTGCTGTCAGGAGTCTGTCTAGCATACGTGATGAGGAGCGCCTGAAGACTCTGGGGTCTGGGAATGCCTTCGTTAAATTTTCACATCAATTGGTGAATGGCCGTTGGGAGGGAAGCCTGGAAAAGAAGCCAGGTGAGCAGCAGGAGCGGTAAGGCGATCAAGAAGACCAAAGAGGAAAACATGACGGAGGACACAGGCCACTGCCGTAGCCCCGCACCGGGGCGTGGCTGCCTGTGTTAGCAGAGGCAGGGAGCATGAAGACACAGGGAACGATGCCTGCTCACTGTGACGTTATTCAGCATAGCCAATCAGTGCAAACAACCTCGGAGTCCACCGATGGGTGATGCATGAAGAAACCGTGGCACACACAGGCATCCCTCAGAGATATTCAGACCACTGCAATAAAGCGAATATTGCAATAAAGCAAGTCACAGGAATGTTTTGGTTTCCCAGTGAAATAAGAGTTACGTTTACACGATACTGTAGTCTGTCAAAAGTGCATAACACGATGTCTAAAAAAACACTGCACATGTCTTCATTAAAGGTAGCTGATTGC
The DNA here is from genome assembly GCA_004026545.1 of Mormoops blainvillei. Classification (NCBI taxonomy): domain Eukaryota; kingdom Metazoa; phylum Chordata; class Mammalia; order Chiroptera; family Mormoopidae; genus Mormoops; species Mormoops blainvillei. The sequence goes on from PVJD01017152.1 coordinate 18,010, forward strand.
TAAAAAATGCTAAAGCGTCATCTGAGCACGTTGGAAAAATAGGACCAACAGGTTTGCTCAGCGCAGGGATCCCACAAACCTTCAATTTGTAAGAAATGCCTCATCTGTGACATGAAATAAACTGAAGAGCAATAAAGGGAGGTATGGCCGTAATAGAATTCAGCCTTAACAAAGAAAGAGATCCTGGCATTTATGATGACATGGATGAACCTGGAGAAATTAAGCCAGAAACAGACACAGAAAGGCAAATGTTGCACGACCTCACTTATATGTGAAATCTAAAAAAGCAGAACACACAGAAGCAGAGAGTAGCATGGTGGGTAACAGAGGTGGGGGGTGGAGGAAACGGGGAGGCGTTGATCAAAGTTGCAGTTGGGCAGGTAAGTCTAGGCATCTAATGCCCAGCATGATGGCTGTCACTGACATCACCACACGCACCACTG
>PVJD01017153.1:0-18451 GCA_004026545.1 Mormoops blainvillei
ATGAGTTTTAAAGTTAAAATGATATTTCTGGGATTTTTCACAACACCTACTTAGAGTCAAGATTTAAACGAGTCAAGGTTAGCCCATGCCAAGACAGAGCCAGACACAAGCACCTATTGAAATTAAGCTAATCCCCAGTTACAAATTAGTTTTAGGATGTGCCAGGTTAGCACTGCAAGGTCTCATTATACAGTAGTTATCAGTAAGAAAAAAGCTGAAAAGCACACCTGGCAAATACTTTTTAGTGAGTTTCCTCTGATGGTATTGGCCTGATACCATAGCATCATCTCCCTGCTTTAAACTTCTACCACAGGCTTTCTTAAAAGGATAAATATTTTATTAATGTTGATGATATTTCAAACAAATATGTGGGGATAACAGAGACGCGGCTTTGTAAGCTGAGGCAGAGGGGCTGAGCAGGAAAGACAAAATTCGAAGACGTAAGTGAAACGAAAGAAATTATGAAATGACATCACAGCAAAGACAGCAAGGGATGGAATCCCAAAGTTAAGGAAAGAGAAGTTATCTGTAATGATGATTTTTTCTTTTTTTTAAAATATGAACTAGAACTCTGGGCATTCCAAAGACTTTCTCATCAGATCCGTAAGGTCAAACAGAACTACTTTCATACTCTGTTAAAATTTTATTTGCCTTTTTCATGATGCTGGAGTCTGCACTGATGTCGCAAAAACAGTATTGGGTGAAACGATTGGTGCTTTAGCTTGAATCAAGGCGGTGGTGCCAAAGCAAACTAATAGTTGTGTTCTCTGCTGCCACATGCTCACATGATAAAAAATGGCAGTTTAATTTCAATAAACTTAATGAAGCAGTAAATGTTATTAATGTCATTAAATATTGGCCCTTAAGTTCAAATCTTTTTAACATTTTGTGTAATGAAATGAGAAGTATGAATAAAGCACTTCGGCTATCGCGTGTTAAGACCCTGACAGAGTTATTTGAGTTATGAGCTGAACTAGCCCCGTTTTCATGGAATGCTGTTTTTACTTGAAAGAATAATTAAGAGATAAACCATAGTTATTCAGACTTGAGTAGAGGCATACATTCTCTTGACAATTAAGGAAATGAAACTTTCATTTCAAGGAGAGCAATGAACAATATATGTGGCAAGTAATAAAATTTGAGCTTTCAAACAAAAATTAGAATTTTGGAAAACTTGTGTCCTGTACCATGAATTTAACAACTTCCCACTATTAAAAAACTTTTCAAATGAGATTGATAGAAAATAAATCTGATGTTTTAATATTGTATACTAACTTTTAAGATAGGAGAGTGCTGGACATGGTTTTGAAGTCCACATGGCAACTGATTTTTACGAAAATTTCCCTTCTTGAATTTTACTGTATTGTCGAAAGAGAATATCCACAACTATCTTGAAGAGCTACAAAAATATCTTCACTTTTCTGAGCTTGAATTTTATTCATATACTCTAATACAAACAGGTTTAACTGCAGATTGAATAAAGAAGCAGAAATGGGAATCCAGCTCTCTTCTTTTAGGCCCGACATTAAGGAGACTTGCAAACATATAAAACAATGTCATGAATTGGGGGTGGGGAGGATAGGTTGTTTTCATTGAAAAAAACTGTTGTTGATGTTAATGTGCAATCAGTTTACTATTATTAATTTGGGGGGATAAGTTGTTTTCAATTAAAAAACTGTTATTGATATTAATTTGTAATTACTTTACTATCATTAATTTAAACGACTTACAAGTAACAATAAATTTAAAAGTTATATTTTAATTTTAATATGGTAAATATCAACAGATCTACTCAGATAAAATGATGTTCCTTGAGTGGACTGTTTAATAATTTTAAGAATAAAAAGGGACTCTGGAGAACCACTGGCCATTATGTTTACTCACCTATAAAATGTGTATAAATGTGTCATAATGATGATTAGTACAGACATATAGTAAGAGTCTAAATTAAAGCAAATTATTGTGAACATAAATTTAGAAGGGAACAGCAGGGAAGTGCAATTACAGAGAAGCCCATAGGGAGCTTCAATTTTATTAATGTTTTGATTCTTAAGTTGAATGTAGAGTTTATTGATGTGTATTTTATTATTATGTACTTCATAGTAATTTACAGATACTCTGACATAGTCATTATTTCAAAATTTTAAAACATAGGAGTAGGATTCTAAATAACAATTAAATGGAAGATGTCAGTGGGGAAAATTATAGGGTGACTAGAGTATGCTAATGCTTTGTTTGATGAGATAGTAAGAACACCTAATAATTTTGACTCATGAAAAAATAAAAATGAATGTTTGTGAAATATTGGAGAGTAACATAGAAATGTAAGCTATAATTTCCAAATGATATGAGTGGTAAAAAAAGAACAAAGAATTGTTAAGTAAAGATTGCACTAAAAAAGAATTGTTAAGAATGCACTAAAAAAGAAACAAAGAAAAATACCATTAAAAAAACACTAAATAAATCTCAGTGTATCAGTAATGATAAAATATGCAAATTATTAACATTGTCTTTAAATGAGCCTATAAAATTAGATTTAAAACTAAAAATTTTTAAATGCTACTTACTAGAAAATAGTTTAAAGTCCGATAGGATACAGGAATAGAGAAGATAACTAAAAATGTCATAGTAGTAGGATACGAGGTATAAGGCAGTAAAAAAAGATAAAGAAGGATATAAAAATAATAGAAAAATAAACAACCTGAAAGATTCAACAATCATATACTCATATCTTAGCAAAATCATCTTATATATGTTAAAAACTAACAAAAGTTTTAAGAAAACATGGACAAATAATCAATTTTAGTTTTATAGCACCTACAAAAAACCTGTAGCTAAAGTTATACTGGTGAAAGATTGCATTCTTTCCTTCTAAGACTGAATTCAATGGAAGGATGTTTGTTTTCCTTATACTTATTTTACATAGACCTGGAAGTTCTTGCCACTGCAATACAGCAAGAAAGGGAAAGAAAAGCATACAGTCTAGAAAGGAAGATATAAAACTGTCTCTATTTGCAAATGGCAAGATTGTTTATACAGAAAACCCCAAGAACTCTATGAAATACTCTGAGAACTAGTAAGTTCAGTGAGGTTATAGGGTACCATATTAATACACAAAAATCAATTCAATTTCAATATACTGACAAGGAACATTTGAAAACAGAAATAAGACAATACCATTTGAAACCACTCCAAATTAAATATCATACTTATATTATCAGCATGGTGAAATTATAAAATGCTGATGAAGACATCAAAAGATACTTGGAGAGGCATACCATATTTATTGGTTGGAAAATTCACCATAGTAAAGATGTTAATCCATCATAAATTAACTGATATATTTAATGTTTCTTTATAAAATCTCAAGTTTCTTTGTAGATATAAAGTTATAAAATTCAAATGCAAAGGGAAAACATTAAATTGGTTGAAATAAATTTTTAAAAGAATAAAAATAGAATTAAGGTTAACGCTTATTATGTAAATGTAGTAATCAAGTCAGTTTGGTGTTGGCAGAGAGGTAGGCACACAAATCAATGGAACATGATAGGGAACACAGATATCAGTGCACACAAACACTCATATACCCAATGAATTTTAACAAAAGTCCAAGAGCATTTTAATACAGAAGGGACAGCCTTTTCAATAAGTGGTGCTAGAGCAATTAAACATCCATCACTTAAAAAAAAAACAACACTATATACCAAAAAAATTCAAAATGCATCATGCACTTAAATGTAAAACATAAAACTTCTGGAAATGAACATAGGAAAAAATCGTTGGGACCTAGGACTAAGTACTTTTCTTCAATTTGATAATAAAATCATGATCCATAAGAGAAAAACTCAATAAATCTCACTTCATCAGAATAAAAATAATTTTGATCTGCAAAATATTCTATTAAAGAAACAAAAAGGTGAATAATAGACTGGGAGAAAATATTTACAAATCACATATCTGATGAGGCCTTGAATCTAGAATATATGAAGAATTCTCAAAACTCAATATTAAAAAACAATTAAAAATGGTCAAAGGACACACACAGACATTTCACTGAATACACTACCTAGGTGGCAAATAAACACATGAAAAGATCATCAGTCACTGGAGAAAACACAAATTAAAACCATAATGAGATATCACTGCATATCTAACAGAATATCTAAAATGAAAAATAATGATAACCTCTAAAACTGGCAAGGGCAAGAATGTAAAAGAATACAGCCACTCTGAAAAATACTTTGACATTTCCTTTCAAGACTAAAAATGGATTTATCATAAGACTCATCAATTCCTTCTTGGGCATTTATCCTAGAGAATTAAAGGTTTGTGTTCACAAAGAAACTTGTATTTGAATGTTCATAGCAGCTTTATTTTTAATAACCCAAACCTAGCAACTACCTAAATGTCTTTAAAGGATGAATGGATAAACAAACCATATTACAGCCAAACTGAATGCTATTCAGTAAAGAAAAGGAACACATTATTTGTGTACACAAAAGCTTGGCTGTATCTCGGGATATAGTGCTGAATTTAAAAAGCCAGTCTCTAAAGGGTGCATATTAGATGACTCCATGTATATAGCTCAAGAAGTAAAATGATCGTAGAGGTAGAGCATGGACTGGTGGACTAGTGGTCACCGGGAATTAGGAGTTGAGGTGAGTAGAGGATGAGTTGGCTCTAAAGAGCAAGAGCAGAGAGCCTTAGTAATGTTACCGTTAGTATCCTCATGGTGGTGGTTATGTAAGTTACCTACCTATGGGACAGAATTATGTGGAATTACACACATACACAGAAATGAGCATGTGTATAATGGGTGAAATTTAATAACCTCTATGGACTGAACCAATGTCAATTTCTTGTTTTTGATACTATTCTATAGTTGTGTAAAATATAAACACTGGGGATGCTAAGAAAAGAGCACATGATCTTTTCTATATATTTGTTTGTGATTTCCTGAGCCTCTATAATTACTTAAAAGTAAGACACTTAAGGGTAAGATGGATTAGGTAGTTTCCTAAACATGTAGTTCAGTGAAGGTAAAAAATTTCCAATGTACAAACAAGTGCTCCTCTTTCAGAGTACTTGCAGTTCAACCTATAGGTATCATTCTTTTGGGTTTGCAGAAATGCCTTGGTCTCTAAGGTACCTATACCCATACATGTAACTGCATACACACACACACACACACACACACACACACACACACACACACACACTGATTTATTATATACAGAGCCTGACTCAGAGTTGACAAAAATTCTCACAAATATCAGAGTTAGGCCAGGTCAGGATACATAGCAAAAGGCATGGAGAGTTCAAATCTTGGATAGGACAATACAAATTTAAAATTTCACCCACTTGGTGTTTCCTTTCGGGACGCTCTTTTAAGTGATTTGTTTGAAAAATTATAAAAGATCAGTTTATTTTCAACAAATTTTAAAGCAGCAATTTTCAACTGCTGTGCCCCAGGCTGAATCATGCAATACCTGACTATTTAGTTAGGGGTGCTGACCTCTTTTCCTTTAGACAGTCAAATAAAAGAATGACAACAGCCAACACAATAGCCAACCAGTGTGAACGAATCAAAATTATACCTATTTTTTTAGTAATTAGTTTATGTGTGTCACAAGATGGAAAAGGTTGAACATCACCGGTTTAGAGCAATTTTGTAATCTTAGATTTCATTTCAGGGAGCCTATCTGATTCCCCATATAGCTTTTCTATCCTCTTTTCCTTAAAAAAGAAACAAGCTTATATCTATAAGTTTTTACTGATTTGTCAGCTTTATAAATGTGGTCGGTGATCCCTAAAAAAATAAACAATTCAGTATAACATCATTTAGATAAGGTAGGGAAGCAGGCAATTACAATTCAGTTCAAAATGAGCATATATAACTTTATTCCCAGGGAACATCAAACTGCCAAATGGAAGGAATTTTTAGTTGTAGGTATACAATATACTTGCATAACAGCTAAATTTTGATTTTTTATGACATATTTTCCTGGAGAACTGAATTTAATCCATAATACTTTAATCACTGTTGTTTTTATATAAGCATTCATTTTTATTTCTAAAATTATTTTTTTAAAGGTGTGCATAGTTTGTTTGTTTTTTCTTTCAGATCTCAAATATTTAAGACCTTTGAAATGCTTGTAGGATCTAGGATTTTCTAATGGGGCCTAAAGGATAAAATGACCCTTCATGTCCTTGAATCAGTATTTTAGCCCAGTGGTCCTCTAACTTTAACCGGCTTCAGAATCAAAGGATTTGTTAAAAGAGATTGTACCGCCCTACCTGCTGGGTTTCTGATTTAGTAGAACAAGGATGGGGCCTGAGGATTTGTGTTTATTCTAACACAGTTCCCAGGTGAGATTAATACTTCTGGTTTTGTGGAACATACTTTGAGAACCACAGGTGTCATGTAAGATGAGTTGCACCATATATGGAAAAATTAGCATACAGTTCTGGAATGGCCAATAATCGTTTTATGTGTTTCTCATCTGTCTCCACATATTTAGTTTTATGAAGTTCATGAACTAATGAGAAAAAAAGTATCGATTTGTCCAAAACCCTGTTGTTTGGAGGTCAGTTACTTCAGAATTGCTATTCCACACTTTACAGCTGGAAACTAGGAAAATAATTTCAAAATTGATTTTACAAAATCATTGTACCAAAGCCTGTCACAGTGTCACATATTGGGCTGCAATGGGTGGACATTCATGTCTGCATTTTTATGGAAATGGGTTTCCCCAGAAAGAGTATGACTTAAGACAGCAATTTTCAACCAGTGTGCTGCAAGAATATTTAAAAACATGCAAAACCTGGCTATTTAGTCCAAGGTATTGTCCTCTTTTTCCTTAGATTGTCATATTAAAAAAATGACAACAGCCAACACAACAATAATCATCGGGTGTGAATGAGTCAAAATTATACCTATTTTTTGGTCAGACTGATAAAAAATGTAAAATATTTTTTGGTGTGCCGCAGAATTTTGGTAATTAGTTTATGTGTGCCATGAGATGGAAAAGGTCGAAAATCGCCGACCTAAGGCATGGAGACTGTGCAGCTGAAGCTGACCCTGAAGCATCTGACAGCTGGAAAATGCCTGCTGACTATACCGCCTACCTCTGCGCTGGGCAAGAAGGAAGTGCTTCTTTGAAGGAAAAATTGGGTCTACCCCTTGTATCTGTCACTGATTTATACAAGGATACAGAAATTGTCTCATTAAAGATGCAGACTCGGAACTATCTGATTCTTTTGACCACATACTTTATTACTTTCTAAAATATATTTACTAAATATATTTCTTAACTACGTCTTGAGAGGAATGTCACAGACACCCACTGTATTGTGCGATGATGCAATGATGACCTCGGGTACCAATGAGTAGTCTAGCAGTCCCTCCAGGAAAGATCTCCACATCGCAATGTCATTTTGTCACCTGTCATCCAGTCATGCGCTGCATTGAGTATGGAATCCGAATGACCAGTGCTGTTGCCTCCACCCAAGCTACCATCATCCCTCATCCTGAAGACCAAAGCTCCTACAGCTGGTTTTTCTGCTTCCGCTGCTGCCTACCCCAACAGCTAGCCTGACATAAAGATGCATTCATGCCACAGCATGTGCAAATGTTTGAAATAGTTGCTCTTCACATGTATGTGTATCTGTATATATTACACACACACATATATATGCATGAATTTATGTATGCATGTATATATAGTTTTACTCATAGACCCAGTTTTTGCAATGTGCAGTTGGTATATACATACAGATTGTTCATTATCGGTTTCCTCTGCTATAGTTTCATGTTCTTAAAGATAGATTTTTATGTCATGTTCCCTCCTGGACAACCAGATTTGTAAAAGAATACCTGCCACCCATGGAACAATTATTAAATATTTGGTAATTATAGTGAATGAAAAATGTTAGCAAAAAAAAAAGTCAGAAAAACTGATTTGGAGACAGATTCCAGTTCCACAACCCATCAGTTTGGGTAAATTACATGAATCTCTAAGCTGCGCTTTGCTTTGTTTTCCATCTGAATTGGAATACCTTTGCATTTTAATGAAATGAAATAGCATGTAAAAAATCTTATGAAAAGAAAAAAATAGGGCTAAATAAATGGTGTTTGAGTGTTTATCCCCCAAATATTGGGTACATTACCAAACCTTTCTTTTCCCATTAAAAAGGGAAAATGTGTTTATGTAGATTATCTATTATGCTGATGATGAAATATGACCAAGTGCTACTCTTTTTAAAAATTTTAGTATTTGCAATTAATCATTGTATTAGAGTATATCCAACACACTTCTGTACGTATTTATGTTTTGTGTTTGACTATGTCTTCAAGGCTGGCCTGTCTACTAGATCCCTCTGAGGATGCTTGATGTGTGTGTATGGGGCAGGCTGGCCTTGTCTGCTGCCTCTCCACCCCCAGTATTCATGCCTTGTGCACACCCCGAGCCCCACAGCTCGTTTCCTACTCTCTAGATTTACTCTTGCTGGTCCTTCCTCAAAGACTATCACCATTCCCCTGATCCTTCCTACCCAGTCAGGATGCTTCTCCATTTGGCATCTTCCTTCCTCAAAAATGCAGTCCACATTTTCTTTTCTAATTCTCAACAACAGTTGCACTTAATGCACAATGCCCTGTTGTTCAACAGTTAGTTTTATTATTTAGTATGGGTTTCTGTCTACTTCACATGTATAGATCTTTACTGAGGAGAATGGCAAGTCCTTGAGGACAAAGACTGGCTTACTCAGTCATTTACCTTGCAAAGCAGCCGCCACTCTGCAAAGAGAAGTAGTTGCTTGATATAAGTCTAAATAAGATGTAATTTTTCTTAATATAGTGATTCTTAATCCTCACAGCTTCCACATGCCCCTCTCAGTACAGGAATGGAGTATTTTCATTAGATATTCACTGGAGAATAAACAAAGCGTCTTTCACCATCCAGACAAAAGTCTGGAATGCATACTTTTAAGACTTCAAGCTGAGTATTAAACTGCAATTAGACTGTCAGCACTGAGCAGTTTGTCATGGTCTATCTTCAGGATAAAACAGTTTGCGGTCTGTGCCTAATGTAAAACCTTGCTAATCTACATCCAGATCCCTGGAACCCATTCCATTCATAGCACCATTTTCACTTGCACAGTGGGTCGGGGTTTTGCATAAACAAAAACAGGAATGACCCCCTTCCGCTCCCTCGTGTGACTGCAGAAGACATGATAAGTAAGGACAAAGACCATGGAAGCTCAGGGACCTAGTGTTGCCTGGGACTTCAATAACGACATTAGGATAGCCTGACTGGACTCTGGACTCATTGTTTAACTGATTAGAACAGTGCTTTTCACTACTATTGAACCTCATTTCTTTACTCTTATTTTTCCCCACATTCTTCCCGCTAACTTCTGGCTCTTACAGGCTTGTCCAGGTCCTGAAGTTCCCCATCCCACATCCAGAGTTATCATTCTGATCCTTCGTGCTTCAACTTGCCAATAAAATGCAATTGCTTATGTCCCATTCTCTGAGGAACATGCTAAGATTCTAAAGCTGGTGAAATTAAAACTAATTCATGAAACGTAACAATGGTTTGCAAGCCAACAGTATAACGCAGTGAGATTTTCAAACCAGAACACCCTCGGTATGGCCACTCAACTCTAACTAGCCGTGCAGCCTTGAGCAAGTTCCTGGGTATGTTAGGGAGTCGGCTGATTCAGGTATCATGCAAGAGCCTGCTCATGGGGTTGTGAGGAATAAATACAATCCTGTGCGGTAAGTGCCTGGCACAGAGCGTTTCAAATACTAAACGCATCATCGACATCATCAGTGTCCCCGTGACTAATATTCCCCTTCAGCACTTTAGCTCAAGTCGGCAAATGATGATAAAAATAGCAGGCACTAAAACTAATTTATTTTTACTGGTAGAAAGGGACCAAGGAGTCACCAAAATACTCTAAGAAATCAGCCACTACTGTCTTACCGAGCAAACATGGTTAAGAAATAGCTTCCTTTCCACGTCTTTCAGTGTCGACCAAGGAGGAGGAAGAACCGCTGTGTAAGGGCCTTACTTCTCTGGCTCCCAGCACTAAACCAAAGCACCAGCATGACTTCCTCCAGGCTTTTGAGAGTTTAACCTTGTTACCCTCGGAAACTTCGCAAAATACCTTTGAGCTATAGATCATGAAAGTGTCAGCATCTCGGTTTTTTATTTTTAGATGAAAAAACGAGAGACCTAACGTCTAAATACCGATGTAAAAAAAGAAGTATACATCATCTGGGTTGTAGTCTTAATTATGTTACAAACAGCAATCGTTTCTTAAAGTTAATTTCTATCAATATATTCACTTCTCAAATATTATCCATCAAATGCTTGTCTTAAAACTACACAGGGCAGTGCTAGGATTGAAATAAAGTGCGAATTGAAAGCATTTTGAAAAGGAAAACCACTCTATACTGACAAGAATAATTATTTCCACTGCAAACACCACAACCAGGAGCCAAAATTGCATATCAACACTTCATTATCAGAGATCTGGGTACATGAACATTTTTCAAAAGATTGTAATTTGAGCTTTCATGGTTATTGCACCTTCTGTGACTATCTTGTTTACTTGCTTTTATCTAAAAGGAAAAGTCTGTCAAATCTGCAAAAGTACTCAGCTTAATGTTGTTTTGGGTACTCATTTTCAGGACATTTGTGATTCATTCACATCGCTGCTAAAATACGGATAACTGGCCGGGGTAGGGTCCTGTTGAATATCCCTTTGGGACACAGAGAGGACCACTGCTGAGCCCAGGAAAGCAGGGGCAGGGCCAGAGAAAAGAGGCGAAAGTCAATGCTGGCCAGTGTTGGAGTCATGGAGATCATTCTAGAAAGAATCTGATTAACTTTTGCCTGAAGATCTCCTTACGTTCTCAAAGTCATTTGCTTTCTCAGTCACTTCCAACTCTTTTGACTGGCATCCAGTTAAAAGTTTATATTCTCTAGGCCTTCTGGGAAGTACAATAATGGTGGTCCTGAGATCACTGATGGTACAGTTCTATCTCAGGGTGCTCCCTCATGCCACCCCCAGAAGTGCTAAACAACTAGCGAACCACACCCACTCTCCAGAGGAGCTCCTGAAGTTTTCACCAGCAGACCTACGCCTCTCTGCTTTCTTTCTGTCAAGTGTCTGAGAATCGATTCATATTTAGATAGTGAGAAAAGTTTGAATTTCTGTCTCAGTAATGTAACCATAACACACTAAAAATTGCTTTGGAGAAAGAGAAACAATAAAGCAAGACAGAAGAATGGGTGCAGGGGAGATAAATATTACAGCTCCTAGAAAACAGCCACCACTTTAAGATGCCTAGACTCTCAAGTAAAATATACCAAAAACGTCATCACTAAAATGCATTGCGCGAAGCCATAGGAATATGTCTCTGTTAAGCATAAATTCATAAACATCAGCTCATTATGAGAACTTTTCACTTTGAGAAAGCTTAAAATGCATTAGGTAGAAAAATCCAAATATATAAAACCTTTAATGTGGGAGAAAACTAATTGCTGTAGCGAAGATTCTTACCTTAGCAAAAGGGTTTATTAGCAGGCTACTTTAAAAAATCTAAAACTAATCATTAGCTGAAATGACATAAACTATTGAAACCCAGTTCAAATATAAGGTCAATGCAAATAAAGATGAAGTATATCAAATTATAACTAAGCCACTTGAGTTAGAGAATTTGATTTATAAAAATATGATTTGCATGCAACTTCCTAGTAAAGTAACTTTGCACAAAGGGAGTCATGGCAATGAAACCGTGAGATGATTTGTCTGGTCCCTGAGCTAGGTTTTTATTTTTTTAGTCTCTTCAGGAGTCCTAAGGACAACCGAAGTAGTATTCTGTAGACTTCTCAGAGATGAGCCTATCATAGTTTATCCATCAGACCCAGATAGTGTCTGATAAGATGAGAATAAACTATAATGAGCCAAATAAACTCTCGTAATGGATCGCAATATTAACCAAACGTGGTTTCTGCATTATCAATTTTGTTCGCTTGGAGAAATTGTGAGACCGTCTGAGGATCACAGTGATACAGCAGGGCAGCTTGAAGCAGATTCACAGTATGTAGGAGTCACTTCTTATTTTAAACTGAGAAGTAGTAGCTTGTTCTGATTCTGGAAGGTGGGGAGGGTCCTGTTTTGATTATCTATTGCTGCATGAAAAATTATTCCCAAACATGGTGGTTTAAACAATTCCATATTATTTGCCCAGTATTCTGTGCATCAGAGATCCAGACCAGGCTCAACTGGGAGATTTTTTTCTGTTCCTTGTGGATTGGCTAGCATACCTTAAGAGTTTATAGTCAGATAGTGGTTGGTGCTGGAACATGCAAAAGAGCTTTGCCCACATGTGTGGTGCCGTGACAGAGACAGCTGTGAGACTGGATGTGGCTTTGTGGGCATGGCTCTCTTCAGCAGTTGGCTCAGTCTTCCTTACGTGGTGGCTAGACCGTAATAGCAGGTATTTCAAGTACCAAAGGCAGAACCTATTTCACTCTTAAGGCTTAACCTTAGAAGTTATACTTCTCTCTACTGCTGAAAACAAATCACAGGACCAGCCCAAATCCAAGAGGATGGGAGAAACAGACTCTGCCTCCTGATGGCAGAGTGGTAAGGACATTGCAAAGTCGCATGTAACATGGGACATATTGTGATGGCTAACACAAAATGCCACAGGACCTCAAAGATTTCTTAGAAAAATCCTGCGCATCACTTCTCAGAATTCTTCATATGAACCTTGGAAAGCAGCCATTCTTGGTACTGTGTATCCTCGGAGGAAAAGACAGAAGCTAACGGATAAAATTGGCACTCACCTGGCGGAACTGTTCCAGGTCGATTTTGTTACCCACCAGCACCAGGGGGATTTCATAGGTGTGACGGACCTGGAAAATGAGCTCTTTAAACTTGGCAGCCTCCTGGAATGACTGGCGGTCGGTGACAGAGTAGCAGACGATGAATCCCTCCCCACCTCGCATGTACTGCTCCCGCATGGCTGTGAACTCGGCCTGCAGAAAAGAGCAAAATTGGGATTCGGCTGAAGAAAGTGAAGCTGACCGGTAACACCAATAAAGTAACAGGTCAAAAGCAGGCAAGTTATGAGACTAAGAGTTTATGTAAACATTTTCTGAAATTATATTTGTGGACTTTGCATATAGGACAGCAATATGAGGCCTATATATACCATTATGAAAACAAAGTTTTGAATTGCTCAAAGTATTTCTCTTTAATCAGAGAATAGAAGAAGTAAGAGATTTTGGTGATATGTGTCAAACAGTAGATTTACTAATGTAATATTGGGGATTATGTATATAGATTATATACTTTTAATAGTTTTCTATTTAATGACTTAATTTTAGGCGAAGGAATCTAAATTCATAAACTCCAAACATTAAAACCTGTAAGGACTAATTTTCTCCTCAAAAATATGCAAACCAAGTAGGGTTTAACATTGATTATTCTTGTGACCGAAGGAAGTTATGAGCATAGACAATCACAGACCCATTTATATGTTTGGGAATTCTTAGATCTGTCTCCCTAAGGTGCATAAACAGAGGGGTCATGGGTCTATTTCTTCACTCTGGTGACTCCTCCACCCTCTTCTCCCTCTGCAGAGGAAAGAATCACCTTCCGCAATGTAGCAGCGTCTCACCTTGGAAATGTTACTGTATTAGCTTTTCCCATTGCATCCCCCCAAACTACAGTTTTCTGGCAACTGAAAATTCATTGTTAGTTCTGAATTGCAATCTCTAAAGTTTCTCTCAGTCTGAAATATCTGTTTTCACTCACTGTTAATCTATTGTTAAAATCACAAAAGCATGAATTAAGTTCATCCAACAGGAAATAGAAAATTTAGACTCTGGCTATGGAACAAGCCATGCTAATCAAAAAAAGAACCACAGAAGAACATACTATGACTTGGACAAATTGTGAGATAAATAACCAAAGAAAGGAAGATTCACATGAACTTAAACTGTATTTGAACTGTGAGGGACAGATGTGAATCCTTCGCCCAGCAAAAGGTTTATAAGAACTACTAAAATATTCTCCTCAGGGTAATTGTCTAAACAAATGTTAATTTGATTTAACATGACTTGACTTTTGAAGGATGGGAACACTTACAAACATCCAGAAATTTTGGAAAACTGGGATGCTTAAGAGTCTATATAGAGTAGGTCCTAAGTTAGTGCATGAATATTTTAAATCATTTTCAGTCAAAATGGAATGGATGCAAACAGTTTCACCGAGTTCAATCAATCATTGTAAAGTTGTGAGAACTTGAACGCAGAGAGGAAAGACTTGTCCATGAGTGGACAGCCAGCTAAAGTAAAGCTGGTCTGAATAATTCATGTTCTCTGACTCTCACTATATCAGTTTACTTGGTATATAATTTTACCTTAACTTAATCCTCAATTTTGCCATTTGCATCAAATGCACTGATATAGGAGAAACAAATCTACGTGGTCTTAATTTTATTTATCTCCAAAAAAAATCTGAGGTCCCTTATGGTTCCGACAGTCTCTAATTTTGAAAGCCCTATTCTTCAGTCAGAACCTCATAGCTGATATGGATTGACTAGAGAATTATGGACTGAAATTGTTTAATAATGTTTCCCAAACTTATAATTAGCTTTCAAATAGAAATGATAGAATCATCATAAAAATACATGTAATATTTTTTTAAATATAAATGGGTTTGTTACATCAGTTGTACATGATTGAAGCCATAATGAAAGTGCTACCTAACTAAAACTGGAGATTTATTTTACAACTTACAGTTCATTTTATTTGCCAGTTATTTTAAGCATCAAAATTATTTTTAATAGTCTTGAGTATTAAAAATGAAAAAATGTACATTGCTAGATATTTAAGTGGTACAAAGTATATAAAGTTAATTTAATTTTCTTTCCACCTCAAACTTCCATTTGCCTTCCCAAATGTGTGACAGTTAATAACTTCTTTATCCTTATAGAGATAGTCTATGTGTACAAAGCAGAGACATATACAGTTCACCTTTGTATACCTTTTTATACTCAGATGAGAAGATAATGTATACAATTTTTACTTTTAACCATAAGATTTGACAGCCCTAATGTACCTTAAAGATCATTCCATATAAGCATACATAAGTATTATTATTTTTCATGAATGTATAATTCCATTTATGCATGTATCATAATTTATTTAACTAGTTGCCCTATGAAGAGGTATTTAGATGTCCTCCATTTATTTCTATTACAAACGATGTTGCAGTGTACAGCCTTAAATATCCTTTTCGCACAAATTCACATACAGCTGAGAGGTACTATTGCTAGATCAAAGGGAACATACATTTTTACTTTTGCAAAATAGCTCCAGTCTCACCACCAAAGACACTGTACCTGTAACTCTCCTTCAAAACATGACATACAATTGCCCATTTCCCCTCATTCTCACAAATACCACATAAAAGTTTTCTACCTTTTATAAATTTTAGATAAAAAGATAGTATCTTGTTTCTTTCATCTGTATTTATTTATGAGCCATATTAAGTATCTCCTATGTTTATTATCCATTTATAAATTCTCTTAGAGATATGGATCTCATTTTGTTGTAAGAAATGAAATATTTTTAGTTTTTGAATTTTTTAAAATTTGGACTAGAGTAGGTTTTTTCTATGTCAGACATAAGGAAACAACAATAAATTTGACTCCAAGAATAACTATGCCACAGAGGAATAACTAATAAACTTGTAAAATGCCAGCAACCTATTAAGAAAACAGGTAAAATACATGAAGGTAAAATTCACAGGGAACAATACTGGAAAAATGAATGACTGAATTTCCAGCCATGTTGGTTAACTAGACTCAAAGCCACATATGGGTTCTATTAAAAATAGATTTATTGGGCTTTGCATCTGATCCGAATCAGAGTCCCCAGGTATGAAGTTCCTGCATTTGTATTTTCAAGGCCTGCTCGTTTGATTTTGCTTTGCATTCAGATATAGGGGTATATAACTCGGTGTTCATGCTCAGAAGTCATCTTTGTGACCTGAGAGCACAAAATCTGGGAGGCACAGTGCATGACTCCCAGACCTGCTACTTACTCACAGCATGTCCTGTAACGAGTCACCTAACCCCTCAGCGCCTCAATTTCCTCTTTTGTCAAAAGGGATTAGAACATACACTTAACCCAGCTTGTAGGGCTGTAGAAAGGATCAAAGGAGAAAAGAGATGTGAAAATGCTTTGATGAATTTTTAAAATACAATACAAAATAATCCTATTATTATCTCTGGTACAAATCCTGCAGAACAGAACCTTACACCAGGAGAACAGGCATGAAATCCTCTTAGAGCTGCGTTAAATATAAATGTGGAAGTATTTCTCAGATATACTTAGTCAGAAATTAATTTTTTTTCCAAATAGGAGAATCTTTCTACCAATAAAATTAGATATAAGTATCTCAATGAATGGGGGACACTTTGTCTCAGTTGACTTATCCACACCAACTCTTTCCATAGCATGGGTGTATGTGTGTGTATATATACACACATATATAGGTATATATACATATATAGTATGTATGTACATATATAAGTATGTATACATGTATACATGTATATATGTGTATACACATATGTGTGTATATAACTATATATGTATATATACATGGATATATGTTTATGTATATATATACAATTAAAAATGTACTGTAGGCTGATGGGACCCAAGAACTGAGCAGAAACTCTGCACCTATGTATGAAATTAATAACATGATACCAAAATTGTTTTATAAAAACAATGCAATGTTCGACATGTTGCTTCCATCTTTGTTCACCTGTGAAGAGATCCCTGTGCTTCATGTTCTATATATACTGAATGTTAGTATCTTCTTCGTTTGTGTCCTGCTATAAATGAAACTTGTTGGTTAATTATTCAGGAACATTACTAAATACCATTTGCTATCCGTAAATAGCAAAATATCTATAAAACCAACCTATTGTGTAAAACTCTACAAATATAAACATTTCTAATATTTTCTAAGCTATTTTGAGTACAATACTGCAGCTTGATCAGTTTCTTTTGATTGCTTCCTTGTCTTAAAATAGTGGGAGAATTCTCTGAATTCTAAAAACAAAGAAAGAATTTTTAGTTAATCTCATATCCCAGTTTCTTGATTATCAGAGTAAGTTTTTCGAATAGGTATTCAGAAACTTAGGGAATGAACCAGCTCTCATTGCATTCAACTAATACTACAACAACATATAGATGACTCAGTATTTATAGAGTGCTCTAGCATTGCAGTCAGACCTGCCTTTCAACTGCATCCTAGCAAAACACACACCTACCATTGTCTATACTGGTTGCCATATCTACAATAACTGCATCTTCACACCAAATTTATCCTCCTAGTGAAAAAATGTAAATAAAACAATGTCAGTCACACACCTGACACTATGCCAGGTGTTAAGCTACATTAAGAAGTGAAGAAAAGTTTAGCCCTGTCCTGGCTGATGAAACTCAGCTAGACTAGGATAAAACAAATGAAGAGAAATTGGTGCTAAATGAACCGTGGGGACTCAGAGGAGTGAGTGCCAGAGCAGTAGGTGGAAGGGAGGCAAAGAGGGCTGGGGGCAGGAACTTATATGTGATGTTTTTTCCTACATTTATTATTTGTAAAGAGCTCCTCAAATTTAATGCAACCCTACTTCCAAAGGCGATGTGCTGTCACCATTAAACAACCTTCCATGATTCAAATTAAGCCTTTGTATAGCAGTAAGCATCTGGGGCCTGCACACCAGTCAGCAGTTCAATTTCTGGGGTCTGTCAGAGGAGCAGTGTGGTTGGTATTGCTTTCGTTCGCATGTCTTTAAAGAAGGAAGTATAGAAAATAAAAATATTATAAAAATGATGGAGGGAGGATATCATACATTTATTACAATTAGTGCAAAGTACAAAGATAGAAATCAGGGGGAGTGGTGATTCTTGTCTTGATCTGATGTCTGAAGCTGGTTAAAAATGTACAATTGAAATGGAAATGAACAAAAGGCTTTTATAAATGCTGATACCATATGGTCAAAAATTAACTCTGAAGGGCAAAATATAACCTAAGACTTTATATTTTGTAGTTTAAAGAGGACATGGCTATCTCCATCATTATACATTTATTTGTCATCTGTCTTTCCATATTTGACATTCGTGTACTTCTGGGAATGCATTAAATCATGGAATGCGGTCTAACTCAAATATTTATTGAGCACTTATGTGACAGGCATGTAAAATTTGAGATATAAAATAATACATATAATAAATATAAAAATGTGGACAAATATAGAAAAGAACAAATAGGAATTAAAACATTAAAACCAAGATAAAGTGAGAGCACAATTTCATCTGCAAATGGGACTCTCAACTTTTAGACA